>JAWZYV010012211.1:0-245542 GCA_038373885.1 Cheiracanthium punctorium | reverse complement strand
AGATCACATAAGTAAATGAAACATAGCAAGAGATATCAATAAATGTAGAGGATTTTATGAGCAATTTGATCATATTCTATACGGTATACTATTCCATGTACTTATACATTTTAACTAAAGGTTTCAGGTTCAATGATAAAGCAGACCTGATTGTGAGTAAAAGTGAAAAATCCTGAAATTGAATAATGCAAATTTTTAACTAAGTAATTGGTCAAATGCCCGTCCGCCCACACACGTTTCTACTGTAACGGGGATTGAAGCTGAAACATGAATAGCATGTGATGCGCTACCTTACTTGACTGTTCATGGTTAGCCCTTTAATGCACGGTATTCCTGCTCTGCGAACACCCAACTCTGACGTTTTGACTGCTGCAAGTCACGAAGAATAGATTTGATTTCTATAAAAATAGTTACGGGTGACATAGCTTCACGAGAATCCTTTACAGCACGTCATTTCTCATAAAAGAATTGACACGATTATTTTTAAACAGCACTGACATCTGCTGAAAAATGGAAGAATGCGAGAACAGCTGGATAGATAGCCCAATGCTGAAAAACGGGCAGCCGTTGCCATCGCTCGACTTAACTACCAGCAAGATGGCGGACAATTGAAACGTTGATCACGTGCTGCAGATCTAGAGACCCTTTTTTGACAACAGCTGGCTGTGTCCACGTACAGCCAGTTGTCGTCAAAAAAGGGTCTCTAGATCTGCAGCACGGGATGAACGTTTCGATCGCCCGTCACCTTGCTGGTAGTTAAGTCGAGCGATGGCAACGGCTGCCTTTTTTTCAGCATTGGGAAAGGGTTGCGCCTCAAAGGGTTAAAGATAATTTTGAAAACTCCCTAAATCAAGAAAACGGGAAGGAAAATTTGGTGACCCAAAAAGGGTCATTAAAACAACCCACCCCCAAATTTAGGGTGAATCTTAGGGAATTAGGTTTGTTAAAGAGATTTTGAGCTTAAACTGTGACATGCTTGCCTTACATCTAATTTTGAAAACCCGGCCACTCTTAACATTTTGATCTTACAATCGCAGTAGAAATACAGCACAGTCCCATAAATCCAAGTCCTGTTAATCTGAGGTAAAACTTAAAAAAAAAGTAATAAAAAGTTGCATAGCACTATCTGTCATTGGAAAAAGAATTAACATTTTCCCTCTATTAAGTAATTAAAATTTGACACGGCCTGTCTCCAGCTGCAAGTTTTTTTTTTTTTTTTTTAAATTTAACATCTTTAGATTCATTTTTCGAACATTAAATGATGAAAGTGCGACATTGTTTAAAAAATATATTTTTATATCTACAAATCTGTGCTTGTAATTTGTTTGCTAGTTCATTTCTCTCTGTACATACACATATAAAACTGAATTTTTCTTTTGATTGTATTATATAGTCTGCATATTCCAAGTTTTCAGTAATTCAAGTTGCTGACAGTCCCGACCGCGTTTTCCCAAACCCTCAAGACTTCACGCACTTGGCGAAAACAGGAGGGAGCCAACGGTTTGGCGGAAGAGAGACGTGCATTGCGAAAGCCACCCTCTCATCAGGGCTATAGAATCACGAGGGCTGGGTCAATCGCCGAGATGTGGAGACAGGGGAGAAGTCGTGGAGATAATGTTTTCTCAATGACTTTTATTAGATTTTTCTCACTTAAAATGTTATCTATGACATTTTAGATTTAGTGTGATATATTTTTAGGAAAAATTAAAACAATTGCTTCTGTGAATCCCTTTCTATTAGTAATATATAATATACATAGGCTCTCAAAAATATATTCAAGTAGAAACCAGATTTTCTGTTTTGAGATAAAGTAATGAATATAGGATTGTTTTCTAAAAAAAGAAAGAAAAGAATCATTCAAAATAAAACATTATGCACCAACTTTCTTTATATATGTGTGTGTGTGTGTGTGTTTAAATTTTAAATGTTAAAAAATATACAGTAAAACCCATTTAAAAAATTCCCGCCTAAAAAGTTCTTATTTGCGGTTCCCTATTTTTTCCTATTCTTACAATGTGAAAACAACCCGTTTAAAAAGTTTCGTTCCAAACACTTTCCTGCTTAAAAAGTCTTTTTCCACTTCTAAGTTTACATTCAGAGCGTGTTTACATGTGACTTTCGTTTTTTGTTTTGTTTTGTTTTTAATTTTTTTCCCTTTCTTATTACTGTTTGAAAAATCAATTTTTAGGACTGAAAAAGTATGGCATTGGCCAGTGAAATGCTAACAGTGCATGAAATTCATGAGGTTACAGAAAATTAAGAAATGAGCTAAACTGAATAAGAGATTGCAGAAATTCTTAGTTTTCCGGATGCTGTAATAGGACTAGAAACTTTTCACCGTCTTATTAAAAGTGTTGAAGATGATAATTTTTTTTTGAAATGAAAGACCAATTGAAGATCGCCGATAAAAACACAAAAACTAATTTTTGCTTTTCGTCTGTAAAGTCGATTCTAATAATGCTTAAAGCTGATATTTTTAAAAAGATTTAATGTAAATAGTTAATTTTATTGTTTTACTTTATTAACTAATTTTTTAAGGTGCAAAACAATTATATAAGTACTTTCTATAATATTTTAATAAAGTAAAAAGATTTTTCGTTTAGATTCTTTAATTTTCTGTTCTCTTTATCCAGGATGCATACTTTCCTTTTTAATTTTCCAATTTCAGATGTTTTATTTTTTTTTATACAGAAGGGTTCTTTTTAATTTCTGTGCCATGATTTTAAATGAACGACGATTTTTATTTTTTAATATTGTTAATTTCCTTCTTGCACACTCTAACTCAATTTTTAAACTGCTGATTTCTTCTTCCAGTGCATCACAGTTTTTACAACTGTCTTTCGTTGAACTTTCATTCAAGTTTACTTCATCATCATCATTTATTGTATCTTCTGATCGTATTTTCTTAGGACTTAAATTATACTTAGTCTACTGAAAGCATCTTCCGAAACTTTCCTCTTTTTTTTGCCTTTCCGATCTAGGATTTGTTTTTTCTTCCAATTTAAAAGAAGGTAAATTAACTGTAGGAATCTTTTAATATTTTTCTTATAGGCAGACCTAAAAGTCTGTTTTGTAAGTCATCAATATAATGGCTTTCTTCGAAGTGTTCGCTGCACATTCGAGCATTTTTGGGGTTAACCCTTTGAGGCGCAACCCTTTCCCAATGCTGAAAAAAGGGCAGCCGTTGCCATCGCTCGACTTAACTACCAGCAAGAGGGCGGACGATCGAAACGTTCATCGCGTGCCACAGATCTAGAGACCCCTTTTTTGACGACAGCTGGCTGTGCGGCAATCAAATAGATAAAAAGTGGAATCATCACAGTAAAATTTCTCAATATATAAAAATGATAGTTTATTATTGAAGATTAGTTAAAAAAATTTCTTGGTGAATTCATTACGCTTGATAACGAAATATTGACTTATTTTGCATGTTCTCAGTTTTGAATAATAAGGAAAAAATAACTATATGTTTCAATATGAAGCTAGAAATTAAACTTACAACAGAAAATTAAGAAATCTACTATTACTAAGACAAATCCGTTAAAAAAAAATTAAAAAAAAAACGTCGGTAGCACCAAATTAAAAATATTAGGCATTTTTTTGAAGTGCTTATAGAAAAGTTTTAAGCATTTAAGTTGTGTTTTTATCTGTAAATGAATGGCTTTACAGATAAAAACACAAATGTACATAATACAGAATGTATAATTATATACATTTCTTACTCTACCATTTATTATTTAACAAATTACATTCTTTAAATATATCGGAGACATGTTTATTAAATGCAATAAACCTATTCTGATAATTACGCTCAAAAGAAAGTAGATGGCGCCAAAAAGAACATGCGATAAACAATTTTAAAGTGCCTAGGATAAAATTGCGGAGCCGATAAGTTAAATTTTATCTATAAATAAATGTTTTATATATACAATCATATTATATACTTTTCATATTCTACCAATATATTAAACTAATTACATTTTTTAAACACATCAGAAAAGCGCGCCTGTTATTACATCATAAATTCTTGAGGCGGTCTTACTAGCACTGCAACCTTATAGCGACTACAAGCTCGCGTAACTCCTCTCTTCCGCCAAATCGTTGGCGCGCTCCTGTTTTCGCCAAGTGCGTGAAGTCTTGAGGGTTTGGGAAAAAGCGTCCCGACCAGCTTGGATTATTGGGACTCGACTAGTTTCTAGTTTTTTCTAATAAAGGCTATAAGGTTATGAGTCACAGAGTTGTTTTCTATCATTTGATAAATTCTGATAAATCTCAATTTGCACCTCATACATTTATTTGTCTCGTGGCCTTTTCAACTATATTGAACAGTACTGCATTCAAACTAATTTACAGTATGTAAAAACCAAATGTCACTTATAAGTGGAAAGAATAACACTAAAAACTGTAGTTTAAAGGTTAACATTAATTAAGAACTTTGTAAAATAATACACAAAAATAAAAAAACCACAGAACGATCATTTTGGGTGACGGAAAAGGTCAACTCTTCTTCACTAGCAAAAATTTCAACCATCCATACAAAAAAGTTAGAACTGAAAGTAAGTACAGAAAACCTTCTGAAGGATAATTTGACTTGAGTGTACAATAAAAATGGGAAAATACAGAAACAAACTGAATATAGATGATAAGTAATAATTTGTAAAAGTGTTTTCAAAATCAAGTTTTCAAGTGTTTTCAAAAGTGTTTTATTAAAAAAATACTCGGTTAAATTTTCATTGAATATAAACATTGAATTTACATGCAATGGAACTTAAAAAAGAAAACAAAATAAAATAAATTTAAAAGTTAAAGCCTGGTTTGGTTATTCACACAGGGCACAATGCATTAGAAAAAGGGAAAGAAAATTATAAAGTATAAAAATAAGCAACTTTTAATATATTTTTTAAAAATATAGCTCCATAACTGATTTATGTTGATAGCTATTAACATTAAAATACATTCTTTTGTGTAAGATTTTTTTTTTTTTTTAAATACGTAGAATAGAACACACAAATACTTCAATGATTTATAAATGTCATAAACTTTAATTGTTTTTGAATGGAAATAATTGAATTTATGATTATGAATTAGTAAAATTTCGCCCTCTTTTCAAATTGCTTTCATAAGTAAAACGATAAGCATTAAATTAAGACTTGCTTTCAGAATTGGTGTATATATAAATTAATATATGAAGAAACTTCGTTTATATTATATAGTTACATTTATTGAAGCTATATTTAAGAGATGCAGACTTCCCTTTTCATGGAAAAAAAAAAAAAAAAGTAAAATCCAAATCCATGTCAACTTGATTATATTTGATTTTTTAATATCTAGTTGTTTTTTCTCTTACCTGCAACACTGGTACAAAGGGGCTAGAATTGTCAGCTCATCCCAATATGGATTACCAAAGCTGGAAAAAATAGAGAAAAAATTAATTAGCTAAAGCGACAAATTAGAGATTGGACAACAAACATCAAAAGCAACATGTAGTGGAATTATTTTTTTTTTTATAAATAAAAATAAATAAATAAATAAAAATAGTAGATTTCAATGTACAGTAAAAGCTCGACTATCCAGAAAGCACGGGAAGCATCGAATGCCGGATAAGTGAAAATTCCGGATAGTTGAGCTTGTAAAAAAAAGGACAGAAACATTCGCTGGCAAAACCAGAGGGGATGGGGAGGGGGGCATTATGTGTGTGCATACTGCTCAATTTTTGTTTATGCAGTTTTGTAACAAAGTTTTAATTGAATTTATGTTAATGCATGTTTATATTGCAGAGTTTAAAGATGTTATAAGACTTTTATTATAATATGTCTTTGCATCCTTGGGAAGATTAATAATAAATTAAAGTAATAACACCTGCCGATTTTCAAAGCTTAAAAGCTTTACACTAAGAGAGTGATAAAATAATAATAATAAATCGAGTGTTATTTTCTGCCCCCCCCTTCCTTCCTCTTCAGTTTCTGTTCAGAGATAGCATAGTCAAATCATTGGAATGCTTAAGCCGGATAGTAGGTCACGAATCACTACATAGTTCTGTGCTAATCATAAAAAAAAAATAAATAAAAGAACTTTTTAAGAATAATGTAAACATATTGCTATAGTAATAAACAGTATGATCACCGTTTTATCTCCTTGGAGCAGATGGAACAGCGAAATGTTGTGTTTTTGTATTTTGTAATCACTTAGGCTGTTTTTCTTTTGTATTTTTAAACACACCATTGTAATTTATGGAAATATTAGTATTCTCTGGTAATTGGAAATTTGCTCCTGCTGCCACCGTACTGTTTGGACAGCTGGAGAAGGGGGGGGGGGTCACCGTACTAATCAATCTTGTGAGAAGACACAAAAAAGAAAAAGAGGGAAGATGCAAATTTTCTGGTTACTTGGATGCCGGATAATCGAGCTTTTACTGTATCTTACAGATGCAAGGGATGTAGAATCTGATTTTTGTTTTTTAATTTAAAATTTTGAAAACTACGTAATGCAAGGGTAAATAAGATGCACTTTCTAAAATGCTTTTATGACATTTAAATCCTACAAATAACAATTTTCAAAGTAAGTAGGCACTTTATTATGAAAAGTAAATTCAAAAACAACAAATTTTCAAGATGCTCCAGGTGCATCCTGTATTATAAAAAGATGGGTTTTCTTCTAAATAAGTTAAACAAGAGAGATAAATCAGGCCAAATGCATAGATTATAAAACACTTTCCAACACAAAAATGTTTTTGCGTTGAAACTGGCGAGATTTTGAAGGTAAGATACTGTTGTATTATCGCTATAAATGCAATTTTATGAGACCCTGTGAAAAACCTATGAATTTTTTTTCAATGTTTAACTAAAGAATATAAAAATTTTATACTCGTTGTCTTGAGCTAGAGATGTATTATTGTCTCTCAAATGCTGCAGACTGTAATGTATTGGAATTCTTTTGAGTGCTCCTGTAGACAAACTATTAATAATAAAGATACTATTCTCAATGGAAAGCATTATTTTGAGAGCCTTAATAATATGTATGCCAACTTTGTTTTCTCTCAAAAAACTGAAAATCTCTAAAATAAATTTTCAAGAATGACTGACCATAGAGTGCAATGTATTGGATTTTTTTTCTCATGTAAAAGAACTATAAATGCTACTTACACCATTTTCAATAAGGTACATGGTACTGTACAAAGAAAAAAAAACATAAATATTGAAGAAATCGGTGTATATTTGCAGCAGTTAGAACATTGGACGGGAGGACAACAGAACAGACAAGCAAACCGAAATCATAAAGACCTCTCAAACTTGCTGGTAAGTTAAAAAATACAAATATTCCTTTTATACAACATAACGGTATCGGACAAACATAGAGAGCGAGAAATTTATTCTTTTAAGGATTAGCAGTCTAAAATTAATTTTCCACATGCTAAAGATCCAAAGTTTGCTATTTTGTTCCATGTAAATAAATTAA
This sequence comes from Cheiracanthium punctorium, assembly GCA_038373885.1. Taxonomy (NCBI): domain Eukaryota; kingdom Metazoa; phylum Arthropoda; class Arachnida; order Araneae; family Cheiracanthiidae; genus Cheiracanthium; species Cheiracanthium punctorium. Next base: position 238,087 of record JAWZYV010012211.1, on the reverse strand, counting down.
CCCGTTTTGGGTTGTAACACATTAACAGATTTTCGTTGTTCGGAGAAATTCCTCCGACCAATGCAACACCCTCCCACTCCTAGGCAGATAGCCCTTAGCCATTCCTTAATAAAACATAATACACTAAATCAGATAATTACAGCGTGAGTAATGAAATTTCAAAATTCCCAATGAAATCGTCTAGCCATATATAATCAGATTAGATATTTTTTGATGTACTTACTTATAGTCCCGGAGGTCCACCAAGACGAGATGAAAGAAGATAAATGCCGGACACATGAAATTATTGATGGTTCAGAATACGATTGGCAACAGTTTGTTAGAAAATTTGAGGAAAAAATAGTTCGGCATTAATGACTGCCGGGATAATACGTAAAGTACCTTTCACAATTTCTCACCAAATAATGAAAATATCGCCAAGTTTGGTTTATTTTCCAAAGCATTTTTTTCACTCCATATTTGGCATTTTATCCTAAAAGTTGCCAGCATTGGCACAACTTTTGAGGGAGGCACACAATCATCTGATTATTAGCTAATCATATTGTAGTATAGTATTATATGCTTTAAATAAATGCCAATCTCTAAACTGCTACTGACCGTATTGTATTGAAATTATTTTGAGTGCTTCTGTAGAAAAACTAATAACTATACAGATGCAATTTTTTAAAGATTATAGGATGATGGAAAGCTTCATCTTGTAATCCTTAATAACATATATCAATTTTGTTTCATTTCAAATAGCAGAATATCTTTAAAACTAGAAGTCAAAGCCCGTTGTGGAGGCAATTACAATGGGCGCTAGAAAAAACATTCGATGAAAGGGTATTTATGTATTATTTGGGCGGTCCGTCAAGATTAATGCCGGACACATGAAATTATTGATGGTTCTGAATATGATTGGCAACAGTTTGCCAGCACATTTGCCGAAAAAATAGTTTGGCGGAAATGACCGCTGGCATAATACGTAGGTAACGACGAAAGCATGTCTACACTGAATATATTTAATCTTCGTCCACCTAAAATAAATAACTACATACTCAACTTTTATTATCCTATTAGAAGTCAAAGCCTGTTGTGAAAGCAATTATATACCCAAATTGAATTTCATGCTCTTCTGGAAATACGTGGAATCTTTTTGCAGTTGAAAGATTTAGTTTTGTGTATCCAGCTATTCACATATCGATGAAGACGATTTATTTGTGAAAAAAAAAATAAATAAATAAATAAATAAACTGTCTAATCTGGAAAAACTATTTAAAACAAATTGGAATCCGAATGGTATGACATCACTTTCACTTGAACCAGGTAATACTGTCATGCAAATGATTCACTTTTTTGACTCTCGGAAATAAACTGGTGCTGAAAATAGCAAAAAATTGCTTATAAGTGAGGGAAAGGGTGGATTTTCAGATTGTTTTCTGTATTTTTATACATAATTATGAAAAATTTCAAACAGATCATACAAACGGTTAAGAAGTTATTAGGCTCTTTGTGGTAACTTTGTAATCTTTTTGCAGTAATGGCGGAAAAAGTTTTAGCTTGAAGTCAGGGATTAGCGTAATTATATAACAGGATGATACGCTTTAAACAAAACCTTCCCATAGAGTGTAATGTATTGGGAATATTTTGAACACTCCTGTAGAAAAACTATAAATGCTACATATACCATTTCCAATAGGGTATATGGTACAGTAGATAAGAATAACATATTTAAATTTCATAGAAATCAATGCATATTTACGCGAGTTAGAGCACAGACGTACCTACAAACAGACAAACGGAAATCAAACTTTTCAACCTCGTTGGGAAGTGTTAAGAACACAGTATAAAAGTATAACTTTGCATTAAATTTCATATACATTTTGTTGAGAAAAAATATTTCATGATAACATGCCATTTTTTTTTTTAAATTTCTCCTTGTTTTATTTCATTTAATATGCAAAATTATAATTGTAATATCACTCTAGACAAGCTCGTGAAAAGTTTGATAGGAAAACAACACAAAATGATGTGCACAGAGCATTATGAAAATACAAAGGAAAATTACATTAAAGTGCGATATCTTCTTATACCAATCTTTAAGATGGCATTTCTTAAAATATAAATAACAAAAATTAAAACAACTGTCTGATTTTAAAAATTCTAAGTAAACTTTATCAAAACTTTGAAAGGAGGTTGTTTTTTGAGCAGAATATTCTTTTTTTTTTTTTTATTTTGACCTTTTTCAAAGTCCTTTGTTTCTTTAAATAGATCTTCTATAATCTGCACTAAAGTTATGCCACTATTTAAAACAAATAAACCAATTAATTTAAACTGTTCTAGATTTTAAAGTAGTAAAACACAGTTTATTGGTTTTCTACTTATTTAATTAATAAATTAAATTCTAACATTATGCTATTTAATTTAAAAAATTCACTGTTGCAGGTCTGTTTTCAGCTGCTTCTCCCCCCTCCCCTCCACTGGCTAAGTGGCAGAAAGCAAAGGTAGTACACAGGGAAAAAACTAAACTTTTGCATGTAAATTACTATAACCTTCTGATGCCGGCGATGCAACAGCTGTACCAAAAAATAACCGTGATTAAAGAATTGCACTGGTACAAATGCCGTACAAAAGACTTGTTTTTCCTCTTTTGGCGGGAAATCCATTCATCTCTCATGGAAGATAGACAAGGAATTTCTAGAGGTGGTAGTTTCTTTTCTTATATTGTGGGAGAGTCAGGTGTGTTGTTAGGTAATTGACTGGAAATTAAAGTGGTAGTCAACTGACTGCGATTTAGCATCCAGATTTGCATTTTGTCTGGCGAATTGTATGGTCAGTGGTACTTCCCCCATCTACCAAACAAAAGACAAGACATGCTCTTTGGGCTGAAAAGTAAGGAAATGAAATCTTACAAATTCTGTCGTTTTATGGGGTAAAAATTCTCATGAGTGAGCTGGGGAGAAAAGGTTAAATGAATCCTCTTTGTCAGATTATGAGAAAGAAACCACAAAAGTTAGAAGTTGACTTTCAAACAGTAGTTCTTAACTACAAGTCCGAACAAAAAATTAAGTCCTTAGTGAGAATTACTTCAAAATTATTATTATCCTCATTATTATTGGCAACTATATCAATAATAATGAGGATAATAATAACCTTGAAGCCAAGAGGTGGATTAAAAAATTATAGATAAATTTAATCAAATATTAATATGTTGTTGATAAAAATTGAGAAAAAGTAGTATTTTTAAATTGTAAAATTTCATTTAATGTAAAATCTTATAGTGCTACACACTATAAGGACAAACAGATGCAGTTAATATTACTTACATTTTGGTTATTATTTTGCAATTTGAATAATTTTTTTTTTTTTTCTGGTCAACAGGCTTCCTCAATATTTAAGGGTTGCACAACAGAAATGCTTAAAACCTACTATCCTAATCAACAAAGTAAAACAAATACCTCTTCCCATTATCTAGCAGAATTACAATACTGTCTGGGAAATCAGCAAACACTTCGTAGTGATGTCTGTCAGCATTTCCAATCAAGTAGTCAAACACAGCTGCATCAATCAAGTCAAGCAGTCTGTGTCCTTTTTTATACAGACTCATTTTTCTTATTTGATCACAGTAGTTAAAATCTTGCTCCCACCTGAAAAAGTATAAAAATATTTTCAAGCAATAAATAAAGCACTAGCTGTATAATATTTTAACCCTTTATCGCACAGTGATCCCGCTCTGGGAACACCAAATTCTGACATTTTGACTATTGCCAGTCATGAAGAATAGATTTGATTTCTATAAAAATAGTTGTGGGTGACACAGCTCCACGAGAATCCTTTACTTTTTAGCACGTCATTTCCCGTAAAAAAATTGTCACGATTATTTTTAACAGCACTGACATCTGCTGAAAAATGGAAGAATGTAAGAACGGCTGGATAGATTGCCCAATGCTAAAAAAAGAGTAGCCGTTGCCATCGCTCGACTTAACTACCAGCAAGATGGCAGACGATCGAAACGTTCATCGCATGCCACAAATCTAGAGACCCTTTCTTGACGCAGCTGGCTTGCCGGGCACAGCCAGCTGTGTCAAAAAAGGGTAAATACATCAGTTGAGACTAGAGGGAACCGCAAGTGGGAGAATTCATTTTTAAAAAATACAAATAAGTTATGATGAAATAATAGATAAAATTCAGAGGCATAGAGATATACTAAAAGTAGTTCAGTCTTTGCTTAGGTGTAAAGAATATAGCAACAGCCTATTACTTAATTTCTGAATAAATAATTTCTTGGTTTTAGAACTGAATTAAATGATTGAGTATTATCAGAGTTATATATATAACTGCATATCTGCCAAACTGGTAAAGGGAAATTTGATAGATTTTATGATATGAATTCACAAATGTAACAACAATTTTCAACAAAAAAGAAAATAAAAATAAATTACTATTATTATTTTGTACTTTCTTTAACTATAAAATATATACAGGGTGCCCCAAACAGGTGGTGGAAATCCCCACACTATCGGAATACCGATCTGAGTAACATACACTCCATGGAATGCACATGTTGCATGACCGTCTCTTGAAAATGAATCAGTGAATCTGCTTTAATTCTTTATCTAATAGAGATAAGTGGACAATGTAAATTAAAGAAAAAAAAACTCAGAAATAAGACTCCATTAAAAAAATTCTTCACATTAATTTTCAAAAAGTTATACTTTCTAAATTTGTATATGGCTTCCGTAAAAAAAAAATCTCATTAGTAAAATGTGCCCCATACACTAATGAGGTGATGTACAAAAAATTTCAGCCTTTCATCCTAAAACATGTTAAAAATATCTTTAAACACAGATGATTGGGGCTATACATGAATTTAAATGTAAACAGTTATTGCTAGAATGAAAAAAAAAAAAAAATGTTTCATAGTCCCTGTACGACCCCTGAAATGCTGTCGATGTGCTTTTTTCTCTTTGAGAGTTATTGAAAAATTGTTTTAAGTCGAACATTTTCAATCTTCACATCTCTGTCACTTTTTAAAGTATAATTCTTAAATTTTCTACATTACCTCATTAGCTTATGGAGCACAATTTACTAATTTGGAATTTTTTGTGTATGGGGGCCATATACAAATTTTAAACTGTAACTTTTTGAAAATTAACAAGAGGAATATTTTCTTACTTCGGATCTTATTTTGAACATTTTTTCAATATAAATTGGCCAATTATCTCTAATAGGTAGAAAATTCAAGTCTGTTGCCTTTAAGAGACACTCCGTACACACTTCCTTTATTCATAGACATTTCCTCAGCTATTTCGAAAGTGATGATTGGCCGATCATTTTGATGAGATGGTCCACAGCTGGAACTGCTTTGTTGGTGATAACCACATGCACTTGTCCAAGTCCTGGCCTGCCATCACGTCAGTATTACTTTCTCCACTATGAAAATCCCCACACTATCGGAATACCGATCTGAGTAACATACATTCCATGCAATACACATGTTGCATGACCATCTCTTGAAAATGAATCAGTGAATCACCACTTGCAAAATAGCGGAGGAAAAGCCTGTGAGCAAAGTAAGTGTGCAATAATACTGAATGAGAAGTTGCCCCTTTTTTCAGGGCTTCTTCGTCCAGTTATCCATCATCTAGTTGACTGCCTGTTTCAACCTATCACTGTCTAACCTATCAGTTACCCTGAATTACTCCTTTCTTTTGTATACTAATTTATATTAATACCATTAAACCATTTCTCAAACTACCTATAGTGCCACATTCATTTGGGCGACCCTTATAATAAGCAGAAAGCATCTTGATTACATATATCTGATCTAAACTGTCTAAGTTAAGGTACAAGGATGTACATGGATGATGAAGTACCAGCACTCCATCAGGCAATTTTAAGGTACAGAGAAAGTTGTGTATTGGGGAATACTTTTAATGTGCAAAAGAAAAAAAGAAACTTCTTTCTTTGTTTGATCTTTTAAGATAAAATCTTGACTACTCAACGATGGTAACAAGAATATCAGCCCATCAACAATTGTTTTTTCTACTCTAATAATGAAATACACATAAAGCAAGTGTGTCTGTTAATCTAGTTGACCGCTTGTTGCAACCTATAAGATATCACTGTCATCTTGATTAAATATATCTGATCTAAACTGTCCAAGTTAAGGTATAAGGACGTACATGGATGATGAAGTAGCAGCACTCCATCAGGCAATTTTAAGATGTGGAGAAAGTTGTGTTTTACGGAATATTTTTAATGTGCAAAAAAAAATTTTAAAAATTTTTCTTTGTTTGAATTTTTAAGATAAAATCTTGGCTACTCAATGATGGTAACCCCAATATCAGCCCATTAACAATTGTTTTCTCTACTCTAAAAATGAAATACACATAAAGCAAGTGTGTCTGTCGAGCTATTGTGTGAAATGTAAAGACAGTTTAATGTACTGCACAGATTTGACTAAGTAACATTTTAGAAAGGAACAGGATGTAATGTGCTGGAAAATTTTGAGGGTGTGTGAATATGAGGCATTGTTTATATAAATTATTATCATAGTTGATTGAAAGTTTCCCTTCTTACCTATGGGCATAAACTAAAAACTAAAAGAATACATTTATAAGTATATATATATATATATATATATATATATATAATATATAATAGCTTACTTACGTAAAGTGAAATCCCAAGATAATCCATTGATAAAGTGAAAAAAATATAAAAAAATAAAGTAGATAGCACATGGTGCCAATTAACGAGCTTATACCGGATAAGTGTTTAAATATAGCCTTTTAAGGCAATGAAAGAGTGGATAAATTGGATATAAAGCGCCAAATTAGAACTGGTGTGCTTTTTAAGCCTAATCACATGTAACCACAAATAGACGGAAAATGGAATTAATATTGAAATGGTGTGCTCCATCATCAGGCGCCACCGCACACACATTTCAATTTAATCGAAAAAAACAATAATAGCTAGGTTTCTGCAAGTTACCTGACCAAAATTAGGGTCCTTTTGTAACTTGGGGCGCGACCGTAGCTATTAGAAATAAACAACGAGGAAGTGGACCGACAAGAAGATCAAAGCTCAGTAATGGAGGCAGTATTAGTGCATGTTGCCATCAGAGAAGGCTTAATGCAATCAATAGACAAGTAATGCCATGGAGTGTGGAAAAAAAAAAAAATGATATATTAATAATACTTTGGAAGTATGGAAAGGAAAAGAATAAATAAAAAGTAATAATTAAATGAATAAATAAAAAGAATAAAAATGGTAATAATTAAATGAATAAATAATAAAATAAATATTACACTAGTATAGCTAGCCTATGTTTTACGTAGTACTAGCTGCAGTAGCTAAGAAGTACTTAGTTGAGGTTGTAGAAAAGGAGAAAAACTGTAGAAATAATTTTAACAGTAATGCTATTGATAATAATTATACTCATTTATTAATTATATATATATATATATATATACACACACACACACACACACAGGGTGTGTCTCATAAAGGTAATAACATGCTTTAATTCTTTATCTAATAGAAATAAGTGGACAATTTAAATTTGAAAAATGATCAAAATAAGGTAGAAAAAAAAAACTCCATTACAAAAAAAAAAAAAAAAAAAAAAAAAAAATTCATCTCATTAATTTTCAAACAATAAGTTTGTATACGGCACCCAGAAGAAAAAATTTCCAATTAGAAAAAAGTGTCCCTACACTACTGAGGTGATAATTAAACAAAGACGTTTGGGGGCCATACATGTTTTTGAATGTAAATGTTTATAGCTAGAGAAAAAAAAAAAAAAAAAAAAATTCTTTCGTAATTTCTATATGACCCATAAAATGCAATTATTCAATGTGATATTTTTCCCTTTAAAAGCTACTGAAAAGTTATTTAAGTTGGTATATATTTATCTTCATACCTCTGACATTTTTTATATAATGATAATTAAATTTTTGTACATAATCTCATAAGCGCAAGGGGCACATTTTACTAATTGGGAATTTTTTTTCTATGAGGGTCATATAGAAAATTAAAACTGTAACTTTTTGAAAATTAATGAGAGAAGTTTTTTTTTTTTTTTTTTTTTTTTTTTTTTTTTTTTTTTACAGCATAATCTTATTTCCTGCCTCATTTTCAATATTTTTGCAATTTACACTGCCCACTTATCTTAAATAGATAAAGAATTAAAACATGTAACCACCTTTTCGGCATACCTTGTATATTGCAAAGATTTTCAACTCAATTTATAAGTTTCTTTTCACTATCTTTTAATCCATATTTAAATGCGAACACTTTTAGGCAAAATAATTTTTTTAAATATCCCATTCCCATTGAAAACAGAAGTTATACAGATTTTTATATTCCCTTCAGGGTTCTCAGTCACTCCCCTCCCCCCCCCCCTTTAAAAACCTTTTCCTTAATATGCAAAAAGGATATTTAAAATAAAAAGATGCTTTTCTATTTAGTCTTTTTATACTATTACAATGTAATAAAGTCTGTCAAAAATCTAGTGGTAAACCTGTTATTAGTAATTAAACATTTACTACAAACTAAAAAATAATAGTAACAGTTTAAGGATTATTACGGATAAATTCTTGCCTTAATTAAATATTTTTTTATTAATTTTAATCAATAATATTTTAAATTATAACAAGTTTTTGCTCCTTTAAATCTCAGAAATAGTTTGGTATAATCTTAATTGTTCCAATAAATGTTTCACGAACATATGTAGATCTTTAAGGTAAACTTGACCTTAAAAATCAACTCAGTTCAATATCTTAAAATTTTTTGTCATCTTAAATCTGTAAAAATTAATTTAATATAAAAATAAAGGTCAACTTTTAATTGTAAAGAGTTGGAGAGTTTAATAAAGAAATGTTCAAGAGAAAAATAATCATTCACAAAAAGGATGGGAAAAGATTAAAAAGGGAATGCTTGATAATTTCCACTGCAAGATAAATGCACTTTCTACCTTTGCTCCAAAATAAATAAATAAATAATTCTGGTTTTTACTTCCTAAAAATACTTGTAATTTCAAGTGTGCCTGTATCACAAACACCCCTGTAAAGTGAAATTAATACAACTTTTACATGAACCGCACTTTAAAACTGTAGAAACAAGTTAATAAATAAATAAATAAATAAATAATAAAAACTGAGTAGTGTTAGATATTTTGGATCACTTTTAATAACAAAGATATTTTCATAAACTGCAAAAATCAGTGTGGAAACTTTGCAAAAGTTAATGATGTAAAGAAACTTTGTTTTAGTATTTCCACGAGTCAATAATAGTTTATCATTCTAATGGTGTTAAAAAATACAAAGCATTACAGATTGCAACTGATTATGGAAAAAAATCCTTAGTTCGGACACTCAAAAATAATTACCGAGCAGTAACTGTTTCTTTATAAGTTCGTTGCCAAGGACTACGATATTTTTTTAGTCTATATTTTTCAGGCAGCATAAGAATCATGGCACCTTCCATAGAATCACCTGTCGCACAGGCAGGATCAGCAGGGGAACAGTAGTAACAATGTCCATAAAAACAGGTGTCATTTTCTGAAACAGAGCAAAATTATATGAACATGTATATTCCTGATTTCTAATTCTTTAATGAACACAGGTCTAATTCTTTACCTTACAATTTAAGCATTACAATAATCATATTCTTTACAAGGAAAATCGTCATCTACATGCATTTGACCAAGAGGTTTAAAATGCTTTTTCAACAGTTAAAAATTCAGGATTGCATAGCTAAAATAAATAAATAAATAAAAATAACTTCACAATGGTAAAACTCAATAGGACAGGATGGACAAAGTATTTGGGAAAAAAGAATATATTGACTCACTATTTCTAAACAAGATTTGTCAAAACAGAAATTCAAGTTTCAAATACACTTAAAAAAAGAAGAAATACAGCATTTAAACAACACAACACAACTAGCTTAAAACTACATCTTCCAGCTTGGTACAGTGAGTTTCTAAAATGGAAGGCTAAAATACCACAGGTTTGGTTTACAAACAGAAATTTTTTCTTAATAAATAAACAAATATCAATGTACAAAGAGAAAAACAGAGGCAATTTTTTTTTATTTCTAAACTCATTTAAAATTTTTCGTACACAAGAACATCTGAGCACACATCTCCATGAATATTTTACCTTTTTAAATAATAGGGGATTAACTATACACTAGGGTGATTCATAAAAGACCCCAAAAAAATTTCTTCCCTTTTTTTTAACTCTCAACCTCTAAAACTGGTCTATTCCACTAGAAAACATACCAGTATTTAAAAAAAAAATTTTAATTGATATTTAAGGGTCGCTACCGAATTTTGAAATATGAGAAATGAAGCAAAAACAATAAATTTTTAAATAAAAATTTATTACAACCAGAATACAGTTTTGTGAACGAAAATACTAAATAACAGTGTTGAAACCTGGAAGTAGAAAGGAAGAAAAAATGATATATAAAATTTGCCTTATTGACGTTGGGGTTTTTCTGTCTATAATTCTTAACTAACAACATCAAGTACTGTTTCTGCTCCTCATCGTTCGTATGTAATTTGTTGTATTCTTCCATCAAAGCAACACCTTGTTCAGCTATATCATTAACGACTCATTTCTTTAGCTGACCTGCCGCTTTCTTCTTCTTCCCACAGCTCAGGATCTTTTTGTATGAACTCGCATGAAATCCCAGTCATGCTGAAAAATTTCATTGTATTTGTTGTAACGAAATCTTCGATATTTTGATTGCATCATACCTCAAAGATGCCTTTTTAGGACTGTTTTCCGAACTTTCGTTATTCAGTGATAAAATCATTCTGAGTTTTGTTTCACTAGAAATTCGTTTATCAAAAAAAGCTAAAGCAACCAGTTCTTCAGAAAGATACCAAAGATGACCCAACATCTTTTTCACGGCGACTTTGGCTAAAACTGTATCATGTTTTTTGAACTCAACTATGTCCTTCAAAATCTGCAGGTCATTTTCAGGTGCCATATAAGCCACTGGTGCTGTAAACCTGTATTTTGCATAGACAAGTACAATAAATATGCAGATATCCGTAATGGCCTTAGCTTCTTTAATTGTGATCTTAAGCTGGTGCTTAAATAGAAACATTTTCAATGCATATACAGCTTTCGCCATCCAACGCGCACGATGCATTCCAGAAGGGGCTTTGAATGAGATACCGCTTTCAGGAATCCCTCCTAAAAAAATAATGATTAAATGAAGGCGCTCCTTGTAATCGTCACGAGGCTGAAATTGTTGTAGTTGATTCTGAGCAAAAGTAATTATATCGGTCGCAGCAGTTTGAACGCAATTCCAAGTAGATGGTTCAAAAATTGCAGTTTTGAAGTCTTCCTGATTTATTTTTGTCCAACGGCTCTTAATTTTTTTTTAATTATAATTTCAGGACCGCTGGATGGTCCAATAGCTGATACTACGACAACTTCCTGTACGATTTCTAAGATATGGTGCCGACAAGGGAGCCAAATCAATTCCTTTTGCATTTTTTGTTCCAAAAGAATACAGGCTCCGTTTATTCGCCCAGTATTAGATGCCGTTGTGTCGAAGCACATACATCTTATTTTATCACGTAAGTTCCACGATGAAATTGTCTCGAAAATAGCAGACACCATGGTTTCTCCTTTGCCATCTGGAAGCTTAGCAACGGCCAAGTGCTGGTCCACTCCTTTTCCAGATACAAACATTGGTAGACGATCTACTACTTCATGCCCTGTTATGTCCTCGAGCATTTTTCCATCCCAGTGAACAGTTAGTGTAGTTTGGGGGCGGAAATCAGCTTTTATTGATTCAGCAAGCTGCAGTCTACTAATCATTCTTTGGCGACGCATAGAGGTATGTTGTATTCTGATACATTACATTTACAGCCTAAACTTTTGAGTTTAGATGTCAAAACAACAGTTGCTTTCCAGTCGCTCAATTTAGTGACATCGAGACTAGTTGCCAAATTAGAATCTAGGATTGTTTTTCGGCCTCGTTTCCTTGGTATCGAAAAATCTTTGCTTGAAGATGGTCCTGGCTTAGGAGGACGACTTTGACTCATGTCACTATCCCTTCTGTCCTCTGTAGAAGAAGTAGCTGAAGATGACAATAAATCGTATTTCTCAGTTAGTCTATTTATTGCTTCTTTTTCTTTCATTTTTTCCAACTTAACTTCTTTTTCTAATTGTTTAGCAAATTTTCTAGCACACTGTTTATCAATCTTACCGATTCGTCCAAGACGGCTCATTTTTCTTTGGTTCAAAAGAAATTGCTTATCTTCGTCAATAGTCATTATATTTAGAGCATTATAGTGAGCTATATCAAACAGAACATTTAAATTTGATTGCCACTTGTTTTCTTTATCTTTGATTGCTGCTGAACGGTTTGCCTTAATTTCTTTCTTTCTTTTTTTTTTTAATTCTGCCATTCCTTGAGATATTTGAGTATTTTTGTGATAACATGTTGCTTTTCCTTGGTGGGAATACTTGATTTTTCCCATATAGCCATCACACCACCAGCAGTTAATGACGCTGATTCTCTATTTACTTTTTTCATTACATTTTTATAGTGAAAAAATAAACGCATTACTTCTTGCACTGAGGGTAATCTTGTTTGCACTAATTCTGAGCAGTGTGTCCGATTAACCATATTTCATTTCTTTTTCTTGTTTTTATAACATCTGAAGCCATTATATGAAAAATATTACAACACTAAACAAAAAACAACAAAAACGAAAGTAAGTCGCATTCACGAGCGAACACAACCACTTTGGAATGCAATGATTGTATCTTTGGGTAAAAAGGAGGATTGTTTATGTTGTAAATATCAGTCCAGCTAACTAATCTGAATTGTCATACGCATAAAATGTTTTCTTTCTTTTTTCTCCCCCCTCCTGCAGTGGGAGGTGCTCAAAGTATTGATGCTTCATCATATAGGGGTGGCCAGAAGTAGAGAAGAGAAGAAAGCGCGTAGACCCAAAAGTGCATTATTGCAGTTAATTTTTAAACTTTGAGGGTTGGTAGCGACCCCTAAATATCAATAAAAAATTCTGAAATTAATAACCAATTCATATTTTAGTAGATAGAATGATATTATGGGTTGAGAGTCAAAAAAATTAAAACTTGAATTTTATGAATCACCCTACTATACACGTCTGGGACTTCAATCCACTCAAAAATGATATATGTTTAATTGTCTTGAGTATTCAAAGCATTTTATTACACAAAACCAGCAAAACACAAATTAATGTTATTTATTAAAGGGAAAAGAAAAGAAACAAAGGCAAATTGCTGTCGCATTTTCCACGAAAGTTACTCTTCAATTTTACAAATAAAAACAACATTTAGTCTAGTATGCATGCAAGCACTTAGGAAAAGTAAAAATACTTTCATTGTAAATCATAAAAGAGTAACTTTTTGCATCTGCTTGACAAAAAATAAAATCTTCATAATTTGTTTTCATTAATTATGCAAATCCTTTTGAAAACTAGACCAACAATTTAAATATATCTGTATAAAACATACATTAAATGTCTAGAAGAAGTATGATTTGCTCTCTTTCTCTCTTCAAGAAAGAGAGTGAAAAAGAGACATTATTGGTGACAATCTTCAAATGTTAAAATTTACTGACTAATATCAAATTGCTACATAAGTATATTTTAAAACAAGAATAAAGGCATTCTTGATATTAAAAGTACCATAAGAAGAGTAAAAGAACACAGTGGGGAAGCATAAATAAGAGTTACTGCCCCATGATATGGTCAATAAAAGCCATAACTTGAAACTCGTAACCGATAACTTGAAACTCATAACACATAACTTGTAAAGCTTTAATGATATATCAACACTAGAATTCAGAATGAAATTATCAAAGTTTATCTAATGAAATTAAAGTACTAAAGGAAAGTTTTGCCTGTAGTCTGTGAAACAACATAAATATCCTATAGTTTTGTGGAAAGATACTGATACATCCTGGTTAACGCATGTTAAATTAATGTTAACAGCATTATTTTTATAAACTGAGTTTGAGTTTTTGTGTTACAGCAAGCCTACATGAGAGGAATCTGCTTAAGGAAGGTGCCTTGGTCAAAGGACTTTTTAAGGGGTTCTAATGCATATTAATGTTTTGGAGATATTAACAATTGGAGAGAGACAACCAAAGCTTCTGATTGTTAGATCGACAGCCGTGTGACAGGGCTGTGTGACATGGCCCAAGCCCATGACCTTCACAATTCGGTCATCTACCATGTTCATTGTCCTATTCACTTGGACATGGTAGGGACCCTTTTATAAGTTGAGCTTGTAGAAACTGAACATATTAATAAAATGAAAAGGTTATGTGAAATATTTTAGAAGCATAGAACAGTATTTACAGAACGACAAAATTGTAATGATAATGCCGCTAGCTGTACAGTTCTAGCCACTGAAAGAAACATTTAGGGGCTTAAATTTGGCCACCACTTTCAAAAATGAAGGATTTTTATTATGACTTGGTCTTTTAAAAATGGAAAAACATGCTGAAATAAAGTCAATTGTAAAAATGTTAGTCAATTACAAAGAATGTTAGTCAGTATTTGTAAAATTTTGTACATTAATAATTCTTGAAATTCACAAACTCCTAAAGTTTCCAAATAATAAGTTGACCATGAAAAAAATTTAAATGACCACTAGCTAAAATAAGTGGGAATCATTCTGACCACCAACAGTTTGATTTTTTTCAGAAACAGTGGTGAAGAATACATTTCATCAGTAAGAAGCTAAGCCAGCTTCGATTCATATAACTTTATTCATTATATTATTCATGTATGATATATTAATTATATATATATATTGAGATTCGATTTATATAACTTTAAAAAATATATACCATAAATGAGAATTTTTTTCCCAAAAGTTTTGTTTTTCCTCTAACTGAAGCTTAAGTATTATTCTCAGCATATTTTTTATTACTATGAAGAAATGCTTAACATTGATTTAAAACTGCATTTGATAATAGCAGGTAGAGTTATAAAGTATATATTACCTGTTTTTTTTCAAACAGGATTTCTTTTTAAATCCCCAGGCCCCCAGGGCACACAATTTTTTAAGAACTTAGTTGTACCTTGAAACCTATATTTATACATCTTTGTGTTAAACTTGTAAATTTTTCATGATTTTGTAGTATTTTTAAAATGGGACTGGAAAACTTAACATGGTACCCCATTATTCTTACAAGTTCCTGGGACCTACAAATTTTAGAAGTCAGGGCAACCCTTGCATCAAGCAATAAATATAACAAAAACAGACAAATATTAAAAATATATGAACATGAAAATAATTTTGCAATTATTCAAGTTTCACATCAAGATTTAATTTCATAAAATCAACCAAGAAAATATCAGTTTCTTTTTGATACAGTGCATCACATATTTAGCAATTCATGTATGATATTTGTGATGAAGGACTTGATTACATTAAAACTACTTTAAAATTATTAATCAATGAGCATAAAACTTAAAATGTGATGACATCCAGGTTTTCAGCAAGTACACAAAAGCTGATGCAAAATCACCCAGTAAATATATGATAATTTACGACAAAATTGGTGGCAGGAGTAATATGATTTGATGCCAAGAAGGATGGAGTCAGCAAAACAGAAAAAATCCCAAAATATGGCAAAGAAGAAAAAAGTTAGGCACACAAAATCTAAGCCAAAAATCATTTGAGAAATAGCTGATGTTGACAGCCAGGGAAATATTTTTAAACATTAAAATTGAATTCATAACAAGAATTCAATGCAGGCAACATAATTTAGGAGATAATACTGATCAAGAGCTAGCAGCCCTAGAAAAGCAAAGTGATAAAATCATTTTACATAGGGAACAGAGATTTTATGTGGTAAGGAATCATATGCAATCATGCGGTGCCAAAAAGTAAAATATCACAAGACAGAAGCAGAAAAGTTATGTTATTTCAACATGCAAAGGCAGGACTGCAGAGCAGATTTGATGAATTGAAAATTTATCAATTATAAGAACTGGTAAAGGTTACAATTACAACTGCATGCACTACAATGTGATTTATCTTATGCAAATTGGATTTTAAGTGAGTTTTTAATGAATATGTACCTAAGAGCTAAAATGAAAATTTCATCAGCAACAAGAGATCGTTTGCCAACACTAAACAGCACCAACATTCATTTATTAGTTACTTTATGTGGGAAGTGGTAATGTACAGTTAGGGAAGGGTTTAAAACTGTTTGAGGGTGTTTATGAGTGTCTAAAATAGTTGCGTATGTGTTCCAGAAAGTCATATATATACCCCATCTCACAATGTGAAATTATCACTCATGTGTAGGGTCTTGAAATGAATTCCTTGTGTAAGTAAAGATTATAGTGTATAACCAATTCCTAAAAAGACTATGATTAGTTAACATTAAATTTGTAGAAGTGGCGATGATCTCAACAAAATTGAATAACCAAAATATTTAAGAATAATGCAATTTTATAAAAGTATTTTTGCAAAATTGGTGGAAGACCTTTTAGTCAGATAGAACAGTCATTTAAAGCTATTTCAATGTCTACTGCAGGGAAATTAGAATAACAAAAAATTGATGCTGAGAAATAACCACAGATTCAAACTTAATAGTAAACAAGATAAAAAACACAAAATGAAACAGAGCACAGTGTGGTCTTAACCTTTGACAGGTCAATGCTCATAATAGGGAACATCAAATAAAAAATGTACTAAAAAATTAAATTTTATCGATATTGACTTGAAAAAATTTGCTCATATAGTTAATAGATGACTGGATTTTTTAAAAATCAAAGTTGCATTTCTGTCATTAGTAGGAAACTGGCTAAAAAATCATAAAATAGCCATTTCCCTAATTTTTTACAGAGCTGTTTTGATATCCCCCCCCCCTCCTCAAAGTTCACATCTTTACTTAAATTTAAAAATAAATCTTTCGTTAATCATTAATATTTCACACTTATTATTTAAACTACCCATCACTATATTCAATTTTTGAAACCAATGTAAAAGTATAGTCAGAAATTACCTATTCTCCCAATTGGGGAAAAAAAATTATATTCAATCCCCCCCCCCCCCAATTTAAATGGCTAGTAATATCCTTTTAACTTATGGATTAGAAAATCAAATATGCAAAAATAAATAAATAAAATAACAATAATAATTTAAAATAAGGCTGAATCTGAATTCGGTCTATAAAAGGTTAAAAAATTAAAATCACCTTAAATTTAAGTAGAACAGGGAAAAGATAAAATATTAAATATGCAATTAACTGCATCCCACCTCTTCCATAGGTAATTGGCTAATAATAAAATTTTTTTTTAATGTACACCAAATCCTGATTCTGCTTGTATAGTTTTTAAAAGATGCGTTTGAACAGACTTTATAACAGTAAGAAATTAAATAAATTAATTAATGAGAACTAAAATAAAATAAGTGGTTATGCATAAAAGCATCTTGATGATGCATAAAAAATGATCAATCGGTAAGAAAGACAATATTGAAATCTTCAGTACCGAAATAACAATAATTTGTCAAAAAAGATAATTTTGGTGTTTTTTAGGTTAAACAGTTTAAGTGTTCCTCTTAGATCAAAGAGTTTTACATTAAAATGATAATTACTGTTCAGGGAATATATATCATGATGTGCTTACTATTTACATTACAGCATAGTTAGAATTTAATATATTACACTTTGATGCAACAAAGTATAAAAATACCTTTTGTAAAGAAGGTTTTTGACAAACTTTCAGTAGCAACAGGCAATATTTCAGTTCTAAGATTAACAATTCTTCCAACAGTTAAGGGAACTCTAGAAAGGCCTAGAAGTCTGAAACACATGTATATTAACTTTATAAAATCAACATAGAGTAGACAGTTTACATATAAAAGACAAATTCAGCAATTGTTGAGTATCATTTTTCTTTTATATCAAAATATTATTTTTCAAGTGAACACAAAGAGATATTTTTTAAAAAGCAATTGCATTTATTAACACATTCATGCATCAACCATGAACAGAGAATTTCGTGAAATTAAAAAAATTTTAGAATTTATCATTTCATACACTAAAATAAAAATCTTTTTAGGCAAAAAGACTGAAATTATACATAAGCAAAAAAATTATATATGTGATATTTGTACATAATATATACATGAAAGATGTTTTAAAAAGTAAAACATCAGAACATGTTACATAATAAAAGTATGCAGTTAATAAACAACATAATTATTTTCTACTTGATAAAAAATAATAAATAAGATTTAAAAAATGTTACATTATCACTAAGTAATTTAAAGTAAAATTTTAGATAAACTTTTAACACATCATCAAGGGCATCTCAAAATCAGACACTGAACCTTATTTACCAACACAGGGTTCATACACATTTCAAAAGAAAAAAATCAAGGACTATTCAAGGACAAATTAACTTTTTTTAAGGACTCAAAATAGATAAACTTATGCAATGCAAAAGAATAGAAGCATTAGCATATTTTCTAATTAAGAAACACTCAAATTATCTATATTAATTTAAACAACAAACTTATAACCAAAACATTTATTAATTAAAATAATTGTTTCTAAAAATCATAAACTTTTATTTAACTTATATAAATGATTTATGCAAAATTAAACATTTATTAGTGCTATGAAATTTGTTTCCTCCTGCTTTTCTTTTGCTGTTCAATTTTGTTAAAAGAAGAATTTAGTATTACCCTATTTTCTAATTGGGAAACATTTAAATTATCAATATTAATTCAATAACAAACATAAAATCAAAACATTTTTTCCAAAAATTAGTCAAAAACTTTCATTTAAATGTATCATTGACTCGTGCAAACATTAATTAGTCATATGATTTTTTTTTTTTTTTTGTAATTCCAGTTGTTCTTCCTGCTTTTCTTTTGCTGTTTGTTGCAAACTGTTCGATTTTGTGTTACAAGAACCATTTCATTTTTTTTTTTTTTTCCTCGGCTTCTTCAGCATGTGCGTCAGCTGACTTTAAGAGTTCTTCAATATTTTTTTTCTAATGCAATTTTTTTCTCATTAAATTTATTAATTTCTGATTCCTCTAACAGACTTTTATATTTCTGTTAATAATTGATGCCTTTTTCTTTTTCCTCATCAAGGTACAGGAAATATTTTTGCCTTGCACTTGATACTGATGTACATAACTCCTTATCAATTGTTACACTAGTAATTTTGCCGCCTAAATCGTTGATATAGTCGCATATGAGCCTCTGGAAAACGTACGAGTGTTCTTTCATATTCTCGATTTCAAATTTTTTTTTTAAATTTATGCTGAAGCCACGCTCTAATGCAGCTTGCCCATGGCTTGACAAAAGCATATTTTTGAGAAAAGGCCAAAATTTACTATGTTTTTCTTTGGCATACTTTATAATTAAGCAATCTAAACAAGAGTTTTTAATATTAAAATTCGAAAATTTAAACAAATTTTCACATACAGTACAGTTAACAAAATATGTGAAGTCTGAAATCAGCACAAGGCCCACTTCATCAACATTCCCAAAACGAAAGTTTCATTTTTTTAAGGCAACCTTGCTTATCGTTCACTACATTTGCCAGGTTAAAGCAAGCTAAATGTCTAACTGTGCTGTAAACAATTAGTGATTTTTCAAATAACTTATTCAGAATTAGCACAAAAGAGACAATTTTTGAAGGCTGAAAAAATAAAGGAGTTTTCAAGGATTATTTACCATTATTTACCATAAGTACCTTGAAAATCACTTTTTCATTTTCTAGGACTTATAAGGAGTTTTCAAGGAGCATACGAACCCTACACCAGTACATTACACTGACGTGCAACATTCACCCAACTGAAGTGTGAAAATAATTATCTTTAACAGACTTTTGATGTACAATAATTTTGCAACTTATAAAGTGAGAGAACGTGGAAAACTTTAGTTACAATTACAAACAGAGATATTTTTAATGCCTCTACAAGCATATTCCATGCATTTAAAAAAAAAAAGGTACACCTTAAAATTTTAATTATACATATTTTCATGCTTCCCATTTTAAAATAAGATTTAACATATTTTTTGAAACAGTATGTTCCTAATGATATGTAATAGTGTAAGATGAGCTTTAAATAAATCTTTAAAAAAGTATTAACCTTCAAACATTTTACCAACTAACTTCAGTTTAGTTTTTTATTTCATGTTCACTTTGATGTTTGTTTCTTGATTCTATTCTTTAAACCACTAAGTTTAATCTTCAGAAATTAAATTAACTCCATTAAAATAAGTCAAAGAGTATTTCTACTCCTTGAAAAAAAAATCCTAGCAATACCTCTGATTACAATGATAGATTCACATAGCATTGTTATTTGGAACCCTTTGAATTATTTGATTATCACAATATATATCACAAAAAGCTGAAAAATATCATTACTGTATTATATAAAGATAATATAAAGATCGCTTTAATTAAACATTTGGAGAAAATATTCCTATTGTGTCTAGGAAGGAAAAAATGTCTCTGAATTTTACAACTAACAACTCATAGCTTAAACAACAATGACTTCTCAAGAAAATTTTACCAGGCAGGTGGAATTATGAAGTAGTTAAATAGAATTTGACCAATTGAATTGAAGAGAATACTGCAGCCCCTTTTCTAAATACTTTAACTCACACTGAATGTATGGGCAAATCTGGAAATCAATTTTCCCCTGACTGTACCGATCTGTGAATGAACCAAAAATTTACATACTGATGCACAATAACTGAAAATATGTTATGCAAAAAATTGGATTCCACACTTGTATGAAACCCCATTTCAGGCCTATATAATGATTTCACAACCTGACATTTTGGGTGAAGTGGGCACCTGGCGATAAGTGACTTCGATGACAAATTTAATGTGTCAAAATTATGAATAAAACAGAAATCCTAATGGCAAATGAACTTCTGTTACACATATGCTATGCTTTGATGGTCAAAGGCACAAAGTCATGCCATTTTGGCAGGTTTGACTAAAGGAATTATTCAGAATCTTGTTTTAACAGCAATCTCAGAGGGAAAAATACTTATGATTTCACCAAAAAGCATGGAAGGCATTAAATGGAAAATTATCAGTAATTTAAATTTATAACCATTTAGATCACCGTAACATAACATGCAAGAATGTTGGTTATTTTATAAGTTGCTGAATTTATGAATTTTATTTTAATTTTACATAATTTTAAGTAAAAAAGTTTATTTTTTTACATAAAATATATTATTTTTCTTAGCGCTCAATAAAGTTGCTAAAAGTATGCTGAGTTAAAAAGAACTTAGTGCTTAATAAAAAAGACACATGCAATGCAGAGTTATCAAAACCTATAAATATAGAAAACAAAATGCCATATTTATTGAAAACTTATCAATAATTTGAAGATTTTAACACCTACTATGAACAGAGTAGTTGGAAAAAGTTAATTTTAAACTATAAAAATGCCGCATAACTTAAAATTTTCTTCACAAAATCAAACTTTTGACCTAATTTAAAAATAAGTGTAAAAGCATTTTTCAAATTAACTATTTTAAGAATAAAATTATCTTATAGTTATGTTTTATATTAACACAGATGCAGTTCACCTCATTCCATTGATAAATTATTATTATTTGTGAGTATGGGTATCAGATTATTGAAATAATAATAATTAAACGATTTCAGTTATTGTTTGATTTGAATTTTGGTCTTCTTAAAAATTTCCACCTAGGCATTCAAGATATTTTTAGGGGGGGGGGGAGTAAACAAATAAAAATACAAGTGAATTAAAGGCAGTACAATCAAATAACATATTTTCAATTTTATTGTTTAACTTAGAACACAAAAATATGTGAAAATACAGAATACAGTTATTTACAAAAACAACATTTACTAAAAATTTAAGAAATATTGTGAAATGTTAAATTTGAAACCAATTGTCGCAATTTTACATGGGCTCACTTCACCTTGCATTTTCTTTGGTAAAATTACTAAAACAGCAATCAAATAAGTCTTAATTAAGGTAATTTTGTAGTGAACCTGAAAAAATCTGGACAGCAGAATTAGGAAATCGTAACAAAATTAATTTGAGTATGCATCAATGCAAAAATGCAGAGCTTAGGACATTAGGAGTTTTTATTTTAAAGCACCCACATTTAAGAATTATAACTGGCAAATGATAAGCCACATTAAAAAAAAAAAAAGAAAGAAAGAAAAAAAAATTCAGAAAAAGAAAAGCAAAAGTCATCTAAAATTTATTCTGCTTTATTTTTTAGAAGAGCAAGTGTTGGGGATTAATATTAATTTTTTAAGTAACTCAATTTTTAAAAAATGATGTGAGGTTTAAATTGCAAAAAGCATCTCCTTTAAAAAAAAAAAAATACTTAACATTTAAAAATGATTTCGGTATTATTTTAAGAAAGATTACCTAATCATGGAGCAAAACTATTGCTGCAATATGACTTTCAACAGTAGCCTACAAGCATTTAAAAGTCAGAAAATTTTAATGTATGTAAATAAGTTCATTTCATCTATGAAAATAAATAAATAAATAAAAACCTTACATGCACATACCTATTTAAATGAAAGGCCGCTATTTCACCATTGTGGCGATCAGCACCAGCATAAGGCGATCCAGTAACTACATAATCCCTCATGTACCTGAGGATAAAAAACAAATTTTAGTTTTAAACAACTATGATTTTTAAGTTTTAAAAATGAACAAACAAACAAACAAAAAAAAGTAACAAAAAATCATTTTATATGCAGATGGAATGGTAGCTCAGAGCTGAGTAGCAACCAGATGCTTTACCACATAGCTACTTGAAAAGTTTTGTTAAAGCTTAAAAGACATTGCTTTAAGCTAAGCCAAAGTGCTTTCCACTAAAAAAAAAAAAAGAGTGTTTTCTACTCAAAAGCAAAAACTTAGATTTATGTTTTTATTAGTATTAAAGTAAGTATTAAAGTGTGATGCTATCTAAAATACATTTTTATATTTACAAATCCGTGTGTTTTTTACTTTTTTGCTATTTATTTCCCTGTACTCACATACATAAAACAATTAATCTCTTAGATTTTTTTTTTTTTTTTTTTTTAGCAATGTTATGTAATGCGAGTATTCAGTTATATGAATTGGTGTTGGTCCCAATCAACTCAGATCACCAAGACTCAACTGTATAGTGATGTGACTAATGCAACATTTCCACTATCACGATTTTATGTTAAAATAAAAACCTTTAAATAAAAAATACATTATTGTTTCATTAATGTTCTTACTATTATGCTGAAAAAATAGTTAACTTTATTTTTAAATAATAATCAGTAATTATAACAATGGAATAATCCTTTATGCCAATGTCTTAATTTTTTATGATTTTAGTATTTAATATAACAGAATATTTTAATTTTATAATAACTCAAAACAGCTTAGCATTTACCTTAAATAAAAAATACAGTGTAATTTTAGTGAAATACAATTCTAGGAAATTCATGGTTCTTCTTCAAATGTTTTGTTATTCACATCATTAAAGGACAAAAATTTATCAACTTAATTAAAACTTAAACTAACATGTTCTTGTACAGGATCCTATAATTCAATTTTAAACAAATAATAGTAGGAACATTTTCATATCTAGTTATATATGTTATGTTAATGACTTAATGCACAAGAACCATTTAAGAATGACTACAGAAATCAGAGTTCAAAATAACAGTGATCTGCTGGTCCAAGATCACTAAAATATATAATGAATCAATAAAATACAAAATTTGTTGGTAGGGCAGACCAGTAACTTTTCATTTACATTTTTCTCTTAAGGGATCAATGAAGACAAAATTTGTGTCTGTTTTATGATCCCTTCACTAAAATACAATTGATTAAAACAACAGTTCACTGGCAGTTTACCTTACAGTTTAATTTGTTTTGTAATTCACAAAAATATAGACATTAAAACTTACAAATATAGATGCTGAAATTCACAAAAATGGGACCCAGGAAAAAATGGAACAACATTCATGGATCAATCCCCCAATCCTGCAAACTTTCCTCATTTAGTTTCACAATACATGTTATAGTTTGATCTATTTAACCTCTTGGGCATTTGAAGAAATTCTTGCATTGAGAATAGATATAATGGCCAGATCTAGCCACAAAGACCTTGACTCGAAGAAACGCCCTACAATGGCTACAAACCTTTTGCTTTAAACAAGAACTGGAATGTTTAATTTTTTTTTCTAGCTTGAATGATGAAACATAGTCGTCATCCATTACTTAGGCAAACAAGTGTATGATGGAATGTAGTCATCATCCATTACTTAGGCAAAGGAAGTGCATCATGCAATGTAGTCGTCAAATGTACCCAAGGGGTAAATAGTTTTGTAATACAGTAAAACCTTGGTACAACGATACTTAAGGGAGCAAATAAAATTATCATTTTCGAGGGATGTATCATATCGAGGAGAGATTATATTGTATGAAAATTCTGTGGGACTGCGAAATTCTATCGTTATAGAGGGATTTATCGTTTTATTGAATATGGTTATAGTGAGGTTTTATTGTAGATATTCACATTTTATAACTGAACTCATAATGGAAATCAATTTACTGGTCCTTTGGACAAGTGACTATATAGAGATTAAGTAAACAAGTTCCCTCATTTCCTTGCCTATATTTGTTAAATTTTCATAACTAATTATATATATGCTCAATATTCTTCCCCGTATGAACATGCTTGCTCTCTACAGGTAAAAAAAATGAAATTCATACAAAATTGCATAATACATGTATATGATACATTGGTTCACAATTTCATAACTTTAAAGACTAAATTTTACAGAACGTTGGTGAGCAAGGTGGTGAAAAAAAGCAAGATTGGCATGTGCATATAATTTTTTCTGCAAAAGGGTTGCTTAGAGTGTCCGCTTTGAGATATTCTGCTTTCAAGCAATAAAGGCGTCTACTCCTGGCTATGATTTGCCCATTTGGCAATAAAACAGTTACACTGTCGCAGAGTTGTCATAAATTTGCCCACCCTCCCAAAAAAAACAAGTTTTTTTTCTTTTCTTAAAGCCCACTTAAAAGAACCTAACATTTTTTTTTTTTTTTTTTTTCAAAATTTCAACTTTAACCCTCTCGTCACCCGAACCTCATATGAGGCTCCTACTTCAAATAGCAATATTTAGAGAGAAAAAAATTGAATTTAGAATTTTTTCTTTCAGTGATATCAATATCATTAATTCATGTAGAAAGTATATGAGGCTCTTAACTAGATGCATAAATCGTGCCTAGATTGCAGTACTAGTCAATTTTGATCATTTTTTACAGTTTTAGCTTCATTGTTTCAGGATTAAAATTATGAAAATATTTATGCTGCTTTTTTACAGCTTTTTTTTCTTTAAGGTAACTATAGTTTTTTTCTTATTCCTCAACCTTTACCAAAAATGTGCATCCTTTAAAATTAATTTTAGCATAAAGAAATGCTTCGAAAATGCAAAAATTAATATTAGAAAAAAAATATTTTTGCAGATTTATAATAGTATTTCAGATGCATTAAATGCTAGACAGATTTTTTTTTCTCTGATTTTTCATAATTTGGTGACGAGAGGGTTAATCACATAGCTAATCTTTTCATATCAGTACACCACTTCCAAAGTTTATAAACAGCTTCCCCCCCTCTTACCAACACTACCAAAGAGAAAAAAAAAATATATATATATATATATATCAATTACTTTTTGTAGAGAAATTTTTTTATGCCTGCCATTTGAGTTAAAATGATTAAGGATTTTTTTTTATTCAGCAGTAGTATAGTACTTTAATTTCGCTGTCAAAATTATTACTAACTAATTGCGTGCCTGTTCTCCGCACTGAAGGAAACGAATGTTTCTTTTAAACATATAATTTGAGTGAAGTCCAGTAATGCGGAATCTCATAAAGTAAAAAATTATTTGAATGGTAATGAAAAATTGGCATCATATGTACAAACCAACCCTTGGTAATTGCAGCATGATGACACCAAAACTTATGGCAGTGTCACTTGTGATCAAAAAAGGAAGAACTTAATGATATGCAGACAAAACTCTTCACTTTCACAAGAGCTTATTTCCACATCATATAATACTGCTTTTTAGGTTTGATTTATAGCTTTAATATATACCTCAGAAGTAACATTACATGTGTGATGGAGATCACGTATTTAATTTTAATAATCATTTAGTTTGGCTTTCTTTAATGTAATCTATGCAAAATCATGTATTCTAAATCTTTTCTGTTCTCATTTTTCGGTCCCTTCAGCTTTTAATCTGTATATTCACTTTTCCCGTATGCATTATTCTTATTTGTTTATGTGTCTCTTCAGACATGGTGGCATCGTTGTGCTAAAAATAGATTACATTGCGTCCATTTGCAAAATCAATGGCCTTTTGTTTCCCCCCTTCTTTGGCTTGGTGTTGGCATTTTTTATCTTTGTTGCCCTGGGACATCTTTAAAATTATTTGCTTGCAATTACGTCATTTTAATTTTATTGAATTATGTTTTAGGGTTGCTCAGGAATTGGCATTATTTATCTCAACCAAGTTGTTGTTCTCGCCAATGTGTAATTCTCTGCAGGCGTATTTTTTAATTCATTCCATCTTAATTTCACTGTCCATGTAGGACATTTTATTAATTCGCTGAGCCATCACCACCACCATCTGCTGTAATAAGTTTATGTTTCAATAGTATCTTTTAAATAAATAGTTTTAAGCATTCAATGTCTTTTTCGTTACTGCAACGAAGTGCATTCGAACCTGCATTATTACACAATGCCTTTTAATCTCAAACTTAACTCTGCACTCAATCTCTTCACCATAACATGATGTGGGCAAGTTTCATTTTATGATGCAGCTCCTAAAGCGTAAACAATGCATTAGTATAGTCATGGTTTTGTTAGTAAATTTTATCCAACAAAAACAATATTGTTGATATCATAAATATGAAAAACCTACATGAAATAGTTGATGCACTATGTACAGGGTGGCCATAATTAAACTGCAAGTGTTTAAGGGGTTCTGGAGAGGAAACAACCAGGAATATTCCAGTGAAATTTGGTATCTACACGTTTCAGAACATGCGCAAGTCAAATATGCAATAAAAACAATTGCCATTTTCACCCGATAGATGGCGCTATATCGTGTTTCAATGCTTATGGACGTCATATATGCAAATTTTAAGCCCATTGAAAGCCCAGTGTAAAAACAAGACCACATTGTGTAATGGTCAATCATGACTCTGAATAAGAAGGAAAGTGCAATATTAGTGAAGATATTCTATCAGAATGGTAGCAATTATTCAGCTACTCTGAAAGAATACCTGCATATGAAACGATTAAGAAGAGGTCCAATGAGTGTCAATGAGAATAAATAATGGTTTAATTGTTTTCCAAAGCGTCTTTATGAATTGTTTAATTTGTGATCTTAATTTACGTTAATTTTTGATTACATGTTATTGTAAAAATTTAATTACTGGAGCGAATTGCATGGAATTTTGATAAACTGTAAATTATGTTTTATATTGTTTATACGCCTCTTAGAATGTCACTATGCTCTGTCTATCAGTTTTGGAAGTTGCATATGCCACTAGTGAGCTTTGAAATATGCTACAGCGCCATCTATCGGGTGAAAATGCCGATATTTTTTTTTTGCATATTTGACTTGTGCATGCTCTGAGACGTGTAGATACCAAATTTCACTGGAATATTCTCGGTAGTTTTCACTCCAGCACCCCTTGAACACTTGCAGTTTAATTATGGCCACCCTGTATGTTTTGATGCCTCCCTGTTTCCTTGACAATCATGGCATTTTTATAAATGTAAACGTCTATAACATAACTTTTGCAAAATAGCAATTACTGAAATTACCCTTATTGAACTACTAATGCAGTATTACACTTATTACATAAAGCTAACTTCGATCTCACTTGTGATTTGCATTGTAAGTATTAATTTTACATTCCATTTTTGACATAACAGTTGCCATAGTGTCAAATTCAATATTTATACAAAATCTGATGTCGTGTCTAGAGATCTTGGAATCTTAAATTGAAAATATATGAAAAATAGAAGTTTAGCAGAAGTCACCTAGGGAAGTGTTCTAAGCACATTTGAGTCCGTTATTTGGAAAAATTTTGCAAATGCCATGGAAGGAGCAAATTGTTTCACATTATATTTCACATTCTTTGTGAGTGCCTTTGTTGTACACATAATCGCAATATCATTTATCTAATGTAAGTACTGCCAAAAGTCATAAAAACTTAGCAAAATTTTACACAATTTTTGATATACGATCATTCGTCTCAGAGCTATGCGACCAACAAACAAACTAACTAACATTTCACACTTTGTTTTATTTATATAGATAATATATTTATGTAAAAGAAAACAATTGGTTTTTATTATTATTCATTTATACATTTTTCACATATAATGAATTATTATTTAAAAATTTTTAAATCTATAATTGATTTTTATAATCAATTAGTTGTTGTTGTATTTAGTAATCAGTAAAAAACTTTCAAACATTCCAAGCCCCTAACTCTTCCCTTAAAAAAATCCAGTGGGTTTTTCTTTCTAAAAGAAAAAAAAAAAAAAAACCTGGTTTTTGTTTTTAACAATCCTGTCAAAGCAAAAATGAGTTCCCTGATTTTTGGGTATCATTATGGAAATGCCTGACTTTTTACACTTAAAGTTCCCTGATCCATAGCACACCCTGCAAATGAACCTACTTTTTGGGCTTGAAAATAACTTCTTGACCTCCACTCAACTCGACCATCATCTTCAACTGAGTGCCCTTGTAGGCCACACCTGCATGGATTATTTTATACGTCAGCATGGCATTCAGGACATAGCCCAGTTCAGGTGTGTTCTCGGCATAAATCTCTCGAGGCTTGACCCAACCAGCAGCAAGACTCCAAGGAGACACTTTCATCTTCAAGTCGCCCCTGAGGTTCTCCTTCACATATTCAAATGCATTCAGGTTCTGGGAAACAGTTCTGCCCGCACTGAAGTTCATGTTCTGTAACTTTGTGTTTATCTTTATGCCGGCAACCGCTGCCACGCTGGTGATGGTAAGATTCTGGTATGTCGGATCGCTGTAATGCTCAGCAACATTGCGGAGGGAAAATTCTGGTGTCTTCTGAAAATGCAGCTTTGATATTTGGCGCCTCTCTGATCTCTAGAAGATAAAAGCAAACGATTAATCAGATCAAGTCAATAATTACAATCAGGGAGCTAGCTTCAATTATTTAAATCACATGCTCTTCTTCATTTCTTATAAAGCAAGGGGAGAAAAATTAAATTTAAATAAAGATAATTTGTAACGCTTTTAAAAACACTCATTAAATTATTCATTTTAAAAACAAAAGTCATAATTTCAAGAATTTATCAACATTGTATAGCACACAAATACGTGAGATTTCAAAACTTTTCGGGCTTATTAGGGTAATAAGACTCAATGGTGGATGCAGGGGAAGGGCAGATCTAGGGGCTTTATACCCCTTTTCCCAAAACAGCAGCAACAAAACATTGCTTAAGGATATTTTGCTTTACTGAACACTTTGTTCAGATAAATGAGTTTAAAAAAAAAGAAATTATTATTATAAATATATACATATAAATTAGCCCATTCTAAAAATATTACATAGCTTTAGGGTAACATTTTGCTCTAAGGTAAATTATGTTTGGATCAAATAAGCATGTTTTTTTTTTTTTTTTTTTTAAGCACTGATGTTAAAACTGTACTAAAAAGTTGCATTCGACCACGTTTTAAAAAATTATAATTCGTGAGGTCTTTAAAATCTCTGATTCAATTTGTACTAACTATAAAGAAAAAAATTAAGTTTTTTATAACACAGCTTTTGAACAGCTCTTAAAAATAATCCATTAGACTTGAGAAAATCAAGAATATCTCTTTACAAGCTACAGGATCAGGTGGGGAAAAAAGATGAGAAAATCACGAATGTTTTTTTTTTTTTATAAGGCCTTAAAATCAAATTTATGTTAATTAAACTATTGATGCATATTACATACATTTGACTTATAAAGATTAAAAATATAGCATTATTTTTTAGTATTATCAGGGGTCAATCGAGGAATTTTTTCCAGGGTCCCATTTTTGTGAATTTAAATACTTATTTTTGTTTCAACATTTATTTTTGTGAATTTTTAATAAAAGTTGCTTTTTTTTTGTAAAATAATTGATAAAACAGATTAAAATATAGGGTAAAATGCCAATGAAAAGGGGCATTTCAATCGATTGTATTTTTGTGAAGGGGTTGCTTCAATTGATTGTAATTTGAGAAGAGGCTGTTTTAATCATTGCATTTTTGTGAAGGGGCCATTCGGGGCTTCTTTTAATTTAGTGAAGAGGCCACAAAATGGACCTAATTTTTATCTGCAATGACCCCTGATTATCTAAATATTTTTTATGGTGTTGAAAGCAAGTGGGTAGTGGACAGCTTCGATCCTGCCATTTCAGCATGGTAGATTAAGGCTACTACAGGATCTACCTTCAGGTATGGCCTATTATCTATTAGATTTAAATCTTGTTATAGTCGAAGTGTCATCTAAACCCCAGTTCTCTTAATCCCAGCTCTAGGCCCAGTCCTAGCAGAATGGCAGATTAAGGCATTATCTACCGGGCAAAAGGTATCTATTTTCCTATCCTTCAATTGCTGAGGTGTAGTGTGCAGGAGGCAATCTCTTGCCGCTACATTGTCATTTTTAACTAAGCAAGTATTGATACCCTCATTTTCCTCATGGTGGGGAAAATAGGGGTTGTACAAATGTAACTGTGCATTTTTATTAAAAGATATGTTAATGCTATGAATGAAATAAAATGCATTGAATTCAATGTAGTTTTGACTATACTGAAAGAAAGAAAGTGTATGAAAAAGGATTATCAGTAATTTACTATGAGTCAGTACAGGTCCCATGGACACATGGTGATATTCGCTGGAGCTAGTGATCGATCTATGAATTTTTCAGAAGAGTAAAAATACACCTTAACCTTTTTAGAAGGAGTATTTTCCTTTCCAAAGGAGTACCTAAAACAATGAACAATTATACTAAATTTTCAAATACATAATTAAACTGCGTTTAACATATAAATAATAACTGATTATACATCTAGGTACATAAATGCCAATTCATCAAAAACAAGTACAATAATTCTTTTTTTAAATTTAAAATCAGCAAGTCATAATTATTTCGAAATTTTGATAAATCAAAATATACCTACCTATCTTATTTTATATATGAGGCATCCAAATATCATACTTAACTTTTACCCGGGCACTTTATTTTACGGTATATAACTGTAATTTTCACTGTTTGCATTAAAAGTTATCACAGATTTCTGAGAGTTTGAGTAAATAAAAATAAAAAATTATTTTCAATGGAAAGTGTCGGCATAATCACCATAAAACGGAATTTTGTATGGAAAAACAATGCACAAAAACACACATTCTGAAATTCTTAAGACATTTTCTGAATTTTTAAGGCATGAAATACGCATCTAGAGGCATTATCGCGATCACTGGCTAGAGCTTAGTGATCACCACACATATCGGGAGTATTGCCCACCATTTTGCATGATCAACAACACAGACTCAAATAATTTTAACTTACAAATTAAAATTGCATGCAAACTATATAAACAAAAACAGATAAAAACACCCAAAATCATTAAAAAATAACTCAAACATCTTCAACTACTAGTCCATGTTTAACCTAAACTAATTTTTCAACAAATTTAGCAAATTGCTGAACAGCTAATTTAAAATGAGCAAACAGTGGGCCGTTTTTAATCTAAAAAAACTTTGGTGGATTAAGCAACCTAGCTATATAGCTACGTATGTATGAAGGGTTTGTCTTCATCTGTAAGGGCATTAAGTATGTTATTGTAATCCAGAACTCCAATAATTGATGTTGGATATTGTAAATAGTGAGATGGGTGGGCATCGTTATCCAATTCCTGTGGACTAAGTTTTCTGTTAATTTGTGCATCGTGTATTTGCTTGACTGAAAATTTTTTAAGATGTGATGCATGTATCTTATCGTGTGACGGATAATTTCGCAATTGGTCCAATGTAAAAACAAATCCAACCGCTGCTTTTTCAAGCTTCATCTTTACTTTTAGTCATGTAGTCGAACAGTTCATTTGTATCTGTTCCGCTATCCATTATTTATTTTTTTACTTTATATATAAATATTAATTTATTTATTTTTTTAGTAATAAAGATGACCTCATCACATTTCACACAACAGCATTCTTGGAAAGAAAATGTACTTTCACGAGTGAGCTTTATGCAAAAAGACGAACGGAACACTACACAGCACACTTCCATTGGGACTTTGAAAATTAGATGTCTTAGGGAAATTTTGGAAATCTTTAAAATGTCTCTCGAAAAGGATATTTTCCCTTTACAAGATAAAATATATATTCATACTCTCTGTTCCAAAGAAATTGCGAACGTTCTGTCGAACAAAGAAGTGAACATTTCAAAAGATCAACATAAACTTTTGAAAACTGTTCTATCTTCCGATTACGTGGATCGTGAATTTATTACTGATTTTTCAGAATTTTTAGACAGTATCGCCAGTTGTAATTCTGATATTGCACGAAAACTGAATATAATTTTTGCAGTCGATAGTTTCGGAGCTGGTACAAGTTTAAAATATTACATCGAAAATTTACAATACCCTTTGACAGAAACAACGTCAGGTTGGGTAGGTGCTCCATTAGAACGTCACGTGATGAATGTCAGGAACCTTTATCAAAAATTTCACAATGCGACTCCACACACCATACAAGGAGCAATCATAAAAGCTTTTAGACGTGACCCAGGTTTTGAGAATGACAATATGTCAATTGAATATCTGGGTTCACCGTTCAGTATATTCGATAAAGAATTCTCTATCATCATGAAGGAAAAATTGAAAAATGAAAATGAACAAGTGGCAGCGGTCAAATTAGAACCTAAGTACGCTTGTACCAAGGACGGTCAAATCATTTTTCCAAAGGATAAAGATGAGAACGATATCTATTTAACATCTGACAATGGGAATTGAAAGAACAAAAAAAAAAAAAAAAAAAAAAAAAATGAATAAGTGGTCATGCAAAGAATGGAACTTAACAAGTACATTTTTTTTACGGTTCCTTGTAGAAAAAAATTCGAAAATATTATTGGAGGCAAGATTATGATTGGATAAAAATAATTTTATTTATTTATTGATTTATTTTTAATTTTTTTATAGTATAAATAGAGACACATTATAAAAAAAAATGGCCACTCAGAGTCGAAGATTCTGAGTTTTTTTTATAAGGGGGGGGATATTATCGGTTTAATTAGAAATATGGTATACATATTTCGTTCTTCACCAGATCTACGAGAGGTTTAGAAATTTTGAGAGGGCTCGGACCCAGAGAAAAAATGTGGTTCGTAAAAAAAAATATATATAACTGTTCTATGACGTCGCAAGTGATAATTTATATACAAGTACACCATTTAAAATGTCCTTAAAAAAAAAAAAAAAAAAAAAAAAACTATTGTAATTATTTGTGCAAGACTTGGAGTAGATAACATGTAACTTTTTATTCTCATCCACCATGATTATTATTATTATTTTTTTTTTACTTAACATGTAGATAGTATGTAACTTTGTATTCTCATCCAACCATGGTTACTTAACATACAAATAATATGTAACTTTTTATTCTCATCCACCATGATTAATTTTTTTTTTTTTTTTACTTAACATACAGATAATATGTAACTTTTTATTCTCATCCAGGCATGGTTACTTGACGTACAGATAATATGTAATTGGATAGTTTAAATACTTCTTTTCAATTTTCGAAAAAAAAAAAGAAGCAAACTTTGCAGTAATTTAAGACAAAGTGGTTGAAAAGAATTACTTCACATATGGGGTTAAAAAAAAAAAAAAGAAGAAGACAATATAAGCATTTAATATATATTTTATTTGATTCTAAAGAGAGAAAAAATACATCATCTATGGCGTCTTCTTCGTTTTCGTTTTTCGACATAATTTTCAATATACCTGGCTAGTTTCCATCCTCTGAAATACGCATTGGATTCGTTGATTTGAACTCTAGGTAGTATTGGAACAGTATGCCAAGGATCTTTAACATCTTCAATCGGAATAATTACAGCTGGAATTCCCAATTCGTACATGAAGAACTTATATTCTTCTTGACTTGCAACTGCTACTGGTCCGATATATCCATTTTCAACATTTTCTATGAAATCCCGATATATTTGTTTGACTGATTCCTTAAAGTCTTTAGAGTCGACACGTCCGATAGAATCGCTTCTTCCCCAATTACTAATATGCTCATGTTTTTTGGGATCCCGTACAGAAAAGAAATTTACATAATGCGGTACATCGGGATCCCTAAAAAAACCAAAATCGACAGCAGCAACATATTTAACCATAGAAATGATTTCATTTTGAAGAGACATTGTTATTGAATGATCGTTCTCAGGACGACGTATTTTTATACTCTCTCTCTCTCTCTCTCAAAGTTTTTTTTTCTTTCTTTTCTTTTTTTTTTTTTTAAAGATAAGATATATATAAAAAAAATAAATAAAATAATAATCGATTATATAAGGAGGTGTGAGTTAAAAAAAATTTCTCATAACTAGTGTGAACTAACTATCTTAGTCCCCAAAAAAGAAATGAATGCAGGTATAATTGTTGACGGAGAAGAAATAGATGCTTCCCAATGCAGTAAAGCATGGACAGGTCTAGTAGATACCAATCATAAGAAAAATATCGAATGGGAATATTGGTATAACGAGGGTTATGGTGATTATTATATGTGTGTTTATATTAGAGATGTTTTGACCGGTAACATTCAGGAATTTCAGTATTTCAAACCAAATGAAAAATTTACTTTTCGTTTTCCCAAAAGTTGTGTTGGGCAAGTCGAAATTTACGTTTGTCTGTCGGGAGATATTTTATGAGAACCTAGGACCTCTTTTTATAACCGCACCACCAACGTGGCACTTATTCTATCCCCTGAACCAAAGAATTAGAAATGATCCAATAAATAGTTTGAAGAATCTTAGAATGGATAAAGATCTGTTTTCGTTCGTTAAATCGTTCATGAAAAAAGTTGAAGGAAAAATTGTTTTTGAAAAACCTGCGTTCCAAATATCGCAATTTACATTGGAGGAAATAGAAAAAATAAATGAATGTTTTAGAAAATGGCTAGAAGGCGGCTATTACACAGATATCAATCAACCACCAGTAGTAGAATTTTGTCAAGAATTTATAACGGAGTGGAATAATAATTTCAAAGACAATTCATAGAGATTCATTAAATGTATTAAAAAAAAGATATAAAAAAGAGATGACTTTTAAAAGTATTTTTAAAAATATATGTTCAGGATTAGATATAACAGTAGACTGTATCCTTCATTTATTTTTGTTAATTTTTTACTTTTTAAATTAACAAAAAAAAAAAGAGAATATTGTGACATTTATGACGGATGATAATTTCTTTTAAATGGTTAAATTTCAAAATGAGTAAACAGTTGTTCTCACACACCAATCTTGCAAGTATTCTTTAAAAAAAAATATATATATATCCTTTTCAAGATTAGTCTGTCTTATATCCCATGTCTGTATTGTATTGAGCAGATTAAGGTGAAAAAAAAATCTTATATAGTTCTTGAGTAATCTTTTTTTAACTGTAGAGGAATTGTTATTACAGGTAGTGCAAGGGTATATGAATGAAAAAAAAAAAAAAAAAACCACAATAAATACAATTTGAAAGAATATCAGTTTATTTCAATGTACAGACAATATACATTTTTTTTTTTTTTTTTTTTTTTTTTTTTTTTTAAAGAACGCAGTCTTCGCAGTTTTACGTGTTCTTCGATCTTGCGGGCAAGACGCCAGGACCGATAGAAACCATTTCCTACCAGTCCACCTTTTCTTCCAAGTCTGGAATTTTAAAACCTTCATGGTACTGCAACTTATTCTCTTTGACAAAAATACACGGTATTCCACATTCCAACATGAATAAATATCCACATTCCAACATGAATATATATGTTGATCCAGTCCAGGCTTTTCATAGAATCCAGAATCGATCTCAAACAGATAATTTGATATCTCAAGATTATTTATATACTTTATATGAAGCCTATCAATCTAAACTATTAATAGGTCGTTCAGATGTTCTTGTTGTGAAGACTGGGAGTCCGGACCAAGTGGAAAAATCGGTTCGTGAATTTTTAAAAGAAATAACTAACACAGGGTACCTGGGAACGGAGGGGAAAAAATAAACAACATTGTTAGTAACCATGTATTCGTCATCTAACCCATAATCTTTAAGGAGAAAGAACGAATTTGAATCAATGGAAAAAATAAATAAATAATAGATTATCCTATGACGTAATCAATTACGTCATATGATAAATGAAATCACATTGATTTTGGGTCTGGGTCTCTTGATCGAGGTCCCGACAAAACTTCTCAACTCTCAAGAGGAACAGTGTAAAATATATAATATTTTACATAATAAGTACTGTACTCCCCTTTGTAAATTTAAGCTGTCACCACAGGTGATCAGCTGCCATTTTTTTGAAGTTGATTAGCTATTTATATGATAAAAAATTAAAAAGAAAAATAAATAAATAAAATAATTATTATTAATAATAATAATAATAATAATAATAATAAATACATTGACCAATAGAAAAATTAGAATACAATATGGGGTAGAGTCTGTACTAATAGAACATTCATAATAAATGTCTTAGGGTAACTTTTTTTTAAAAAATAATCATAAATTCATAAGTTCTGCAACTTTTTTTTCAGTTTGGTTCATTATATTTGTCAATAATGCATGTTCACCTTTTCCGAAAATTTCTTGTGGGGGTAATTCTATATTTTTATCAATAAGTCTTAAATGTTCTACAAAGAACTCAAATAATATTTTTGGATACATTTCAGTATTTTTTGTCTTTTTCAATTTTTTGTCAAGCTTTAAAATATTTTTTAGCGATGATTCTGGTGTGATTTCAACAGGAATATCTATATCGCTGTCCTTTTCACTGTAGTACGAAGCCAAAAGGATAAAATGGCTTTGAAAAATCAGATATATTATTTTAATCAATTTTTCGTTATCCAATGTTCCATTAGGATTTTCTTCCATTAATGCGGTATACTTATCGTTCAATTCTTCCATTTTACGCTTTAGGTTACTTATTTCGTCATCCTTTTTGTTCATTTCAGTTACGCACTCATTAAGATATTGGTTATCTTTTGCCTTATTCGTCTGATGGTCCAGAATTGTTCTGTTATATTTCTCTTTTTCAATCTGAAGTTCTTTATAAATTTCTCCAATCCTTTTCTTTGCATTGGATAGTTCTGATTTGCATTCATTTAATGTTAAAGCATCATCTTGTGATCCCTCTAATTTATTTTTCCTCTTCCTTCTTTCACTAGTCTCGTCGTCGTTCTTGTCGTCATTGTCACTTAATCTGCGTTTTAGATTTGCTCTGGTATCCATTTCATGATCATCAATGTCTTCATGATTGCATTGTGTACTGTCGTCTTGTGTACTTTTTATCGTACCAATGTACTTCAGATCGGGAATCAAAAATCTTCGACATTCAGGACAATTTAAGTTCAATGTTAATATCATTCTTTCGAAACATTGCTCGTGATACTGAGTATGTGGACATTCTTCAACTCGATAAGGTTTATTACCAATCATAATATCTTCTTTGCAAATGCTACAGTTCCCAATTTCTTCAGTTGCTGGTCGCAATGTCTGTCGTTTAAATAGTTCTAGAATCACATTAGAACAAATACTCTTGAATTTATTAGATAACTCTTCGTGTTGTTGACGTGCAATCACATTTATACGTTGAACGAGTTCGATAAAGGATGCATTACTCTCCAATTCGTAATTTACCATCACATCGTGGATGGGATTCATGTAAAGTTGTACCCGTTCCCCAAAATTAGCGTGATTAATATCGTTAAAAAATCTACCAAGTATCTGTAATTGCTCAAGAACTTTATTTTTCCATTTTATCAAATCCCCGTAATTTGATAAGAACAAGTGGAACCACTCATGATCTCCTTCTGTAATATCTGGGTCAAATTCTCTTAACTGCATGATGTATGTTCTATATGTTTCTAAATCATCGGTTGAATGGTCCAATATTTGAGAAATGACAGAATCGGCAAATTCAACTTTGTTGGGGTCCAAATTTAGAACGTATGCTTTTAATTTTTCGATTTCATTTGCGTATTTATAAATATATTCGTCCTTCGCGTAGTTCAGACTTTTTTCTACCTTCTCGACCCACGACAAATCTTTGTTAAAATTCACCGGAAAGTCATCAATCGATTTCTTTACTTTTTCAATCTCTTGATTTAGCATTGTAATTTGTTCCAATAAATCATTTTTTGTTGTATCGGAATTGCTGGTTATAAAATTTATTTGAGTTTCATACTCTTTCACTTTGCTTATTATTGGATCTGTAAAATTTTCTACGGAAATTTCTCCTATTTTCAAACTTTTACTTAACTCATTTATTCCATTTTAGGAACTTATCTATAGTTTCGAACACATTTTTACTCAACATGGAAATATCGGATATAGCAGGATCGATTTTTTCCCGAAGAGATTGAACGAAATGGCTCATTGTATTTGTATAAACACGTACGTTATTAACCCATTCATCGTTCTGCACATTTACTAAAGAATTAAATATAGATTTTATACCATTGTTCTCTCCAATCAACTTATCTATGAACGGCGGTAGTAATTTTAATAAGTCTTCCTGCATTAAATTCGAAATACCAATTTGTTCAGTATATTTCTTCAAGTCATCAACAGATTTTATTGAGGAATTGTACTCTTTCTCTAAATCTGATAAGCTCTGTTTGCACTTATGATATTGTTCATTTGTTCTTAAGTTTAATTTGTTATTTTCTTCAGTTAATTCTTTTATTTTGGATTTCGATTCGTCGTTCACTTTGGTTAATTCTTCTATTTTGGATTTCGATTCGTCGTTCACTTTGGTTAATTCTTCTATTTTGGATTTCGATTTGTCGTTCACTTTGGTTAATTCTTCTATTTTGGATTTCGATTCGTCGTTCACTTTGGTTAATTTTTTTATTTCGGATTCGAATTCTTTGTTCCTTAGGGTTAATTCTTCTATTTTGGATTCCAATTCGTTCTTTTCTTTGTTCAATTCTATTATTTGGGTACCCAATGTTGAAACTTCATTCTGATAATCTGATACCTTTATCACATGATCCTGTTGTAACATATCAGGAGTTATATTAATCGCCGCACTTTCCGCTCGATTTTGAAAGGGTCCACCAATGGATAACATTGGTGGTGTTTGTAAAGTATTTAAAAATTGTGCCAATTTATCATCCATATTTTTTAATCCTGTTACTAGGTTAGCTTCCATATTGTTTTTTTTCTTGTCGAATTTTCATAACCTCTGATGTTGTAGTATTTTGTACAGAATTCATAATATAACTGACATGTTGTTGCAAATCCCTTTTAAGGTCGTCAAAGATTTGTTTAATTTCAAATTGGAAATTTTTGAATTTTTTCTCTGTGGATTCATCTATTATATTATTAGTCATATCCATTTTGGAATTTACCTCGAAAATTGGATGATTTATGTCTAGTAGTTTAAATAAAAAATCGACATAACTGTTAGAATTTTCGTACATACTCGGATATTTTTCGACGAAATATTTTCCGAGTTCAAATGCATTAAGGATGTCACGCGTAATATCATTTTTCAATGTGTGTGCAAGTCGTAGTGATAATGCATTTCCATCTTTTTCATAATTTGATAAAGATCTTAAATATTCTGTGAACATATTGTTTCTCACGCATATAGAATGTTTCTTGAATATATAACTTGATATTTGGGTAATATATATATATATATATATATATATATATTTCTAATAAGGAAAAAAAGAACAAAATAGTAATCATTTTTTTTGTAAAGAGAACTTTTATTCACAATTATATAAAAAATAACAAATCAGAAAAATAAAAAAAATATTAGTTCTGTTACAGTACAAATCAACATTTTAGACATTAGGAAAAAAAAAAGAAATACACTTTTTAAACATTTTTTCTTTTCATAATAATATTGAAGAAAATTAATTAATGTTCAATTGGTTCTATTTTAATTTTCCGATACCGAGCAATACCACCGAACACTGCTAACCAACGATGACAGTTCTCTTCCTTACAAAAAATACACGTTCCGAAAGAAACCGCTTTATTTTCAAAACAAAAGTCCTTGATCGACAGATTGTATAGTCTCTTCAAATTTATCCATCTCAGTTCTGAATACTCGTTCACAAGAACAATCTTTCTTGGTGCTATTTCTCGAATTACTTGAATTAAGGCTCCATCATCATTAGAGTCATCTCTCGATATGCTAATTATACCATTCGTGATGGTAAATCCGGCAGTTTCAGACACGCACATTGCTGCTACTGGAGAAGGAGTGTCTTGTGCCAAGTGCAAAGTCATATATGTCCCGTTACCATCATTATAGAGTCTATTAGACGAAGCTCGGCCCCAGAGAAAAATGTAGTTGTTTCCTGTAAAAAAAAAAAAAAAAACTATACTGCGACGTCACAATTTCAAAATGAAAAGGACAAGTTGGAATTTATAATTTAGTATATTTCTTCTAAATATGGAAAATAGAACTATTATTACTTTTTTTTAAATAATAAATTAAAATTATAACTCCATAAATACTTACTTGGATATAAAAAAAGGACCATTATGGTGCCATAAAGAATCAATCATTTTAATGTTGGTATAACAACATCATTATGATGAATTTAACAGCGATGATACTCGAACAACATTCTTTAGTAAAACAAATTTTGGAACGCAAGTTCCATCCATTAATTAGAAGATATGGTTGTAAATTATTGAAGAACGAAGATGTATTTAATCACTATACTATATTAAAAGAATACATGTCCCGTTCTGACATAGAGCATGCTATAATGGAATGGTATCGTGATTATACAAGAAAGAACAGTTGTAAGTGCTGTGGAAAACCTCTTTGTAGGTATTTTTATCGAGCAGCATGTTCGATGGATAATAGTCAACGTGTATGGTTACTAGTCTCTAAACGTGTTACTTTAACACATGACTTTATTAGTGATTTTAGAGATAAAGTTTGTTGGTACTCCATATCAAGATACCAACAGTTAACGGAATCATTTATGGAAACTTTTCAAGGTTATATTGATTTGTTCGTGATATCCAGGTATAAAATTTTATCAGAAAATTTTATAAGACAATTGTCAAATGGTACTACTCCTTTTAATCAGAGATATTTTGATCATAGACATATGTTAAGTCATATATTTCTTTGTATGCATGATGATGAAGGAATATTTCAGGATCATTTATATGGATTCATGTACGGCTTTGAAAACATTGGAGAAAAATTGTACTGGCATAATATATGTACCTACCAAAGCATTTCATCAGATTTCATGCAAGATTTTGAGGATAAATTGAATTGGGACGACATTTCTCGGTACCAAATATTGACAAAACAAACAATGGAAAAATATGCTGAAAAATTGAACTGGTCGCTTATAGCAATATGGCAGACATTAAGTTGTGAATTAATACGGCACTTTGCAGAAAGTTTGGAATCTGTGCCAAGTTTCTATAACAGTAATTTTTGGAAGAATATATCACAATACCAGGACCTCTCAGAAGAACTGATAAAATATTTTGAATGTAAAGTGGATTGGTCCCATATCTCTCAGTGTCAGACATTAAGTCAAGATTTTATTCGTAATTATGCTCATAAAGTCATATGGGAACACATTTCTAGGTTCCAGAATCTATCGGATGATTTTATTTTAGAATTCAAACACAAAATACATTGGCCTACCTTATGTAGGTATAAAATTTTGTCGAATGATTCTATTAGAAAATTCGAAGACAATGTTAGTTGGTTAGAAATCTCAAAATATCAACGGTTATCACAAGATAATATTAAAAGGTATAAACATAAATTGAATTGGATATTTATAGCGCGCTACCAAACTTTATCGCAGAAATTCATAAAAGAAATTTTGCAAGAAAAAATGATTCAACATGATAATATACCTGTTACATGGTACCGTTGGAACGCGAATAGAAGAAAATTGATCAGTAAGTTCAATTTCCTATGGTTACGTACAATATGTAATTATCAAAATGTGTCAACTGATTTTAAAAGACAATTATATCTAGGAGGTGAACGAGCAGAACGATTTTATAAATATTTTTGGTACTATAAATGATAGTTAGAACACTGAATGAATAATTTTTTTAATGTAAAATAAATTATTCTATTATTTTTTTCATATTATAAATTATTATTATTATTATTATTATTATTATTATTTATAATATATAAATTCTTCTGTTCCTTTCATTGGGTAAAAAATTATAAATCTCCTGTAACACTCTGTGAGAGCACCTAACTAGAAATCTAAAGTTACTCTGGGTACCACCAAAAAAAGGTTCTGCTCTTTATGGTGAATTTAGATTAAAAAAAAAAATCAAATAATACAAGGGAACTAAATTATTATCGTATATAAATGGAGATTATCGTAAATGTTCAAGGTTTTATATTCCCCAATAGAGCAATAGCAAGAGAAATAAGTTGGATACATTTAAAATCAGGAGTAGGTGAAACTATATCTGTGTTCACTCCCAATTATGAAATGAATGATGAAGAAAGAGCAATTGTTCGTAAAGCAACTAGAGAAATACATGGTTTGAAATTTAAAAAATATCCAGGTTGTACGGGTTTATGGATTAGCAACGATGAAGTAAAAGATTATTTAAAACAAATACATAAGTTATATGGTGGAAAATTTGGATTTAAAGGAGGGATTATAAGTTTAGGAACCTTTAATGAATGGGAAATTCCCACCGAATTCTTGGATATACCTAAATGTATTAAAGTAAAAGGGCCCGGTTGTTCAATGTATAGGTGTTTATATTATAAGACAAATATTGATAAAAATAATATTTATAACACTGAGTCCCCTACTAAAGAAACTGCAAAAGACCAAGTAGATCAACCTACATCTGAGTGTAAAGCTACTTAATTTTATTAGTTAGGAAAAAAGCGAAAGATGAATATTTATTATTACAGTTCTATTTACAGAACATTCTTCAAATCATACGTGACAGAATCTGAACAGAATAACACATTGATACTTCCTTTTAAACAAATGAAATGGGATACACCGTCAACTCTCCCTCGCATTCAGAGGTTCGAAAAAATATTTTATAACTGCAACAAACCGTTCATTAACGCTCTCAAGAGTTTTTTCAGAACGGACAACATAGTAACCGTGTTCGAAACGAATAATTTCTCGCACCAAATATTGATGGGTAACTTCCTTATAGAGTGCATTCGGACAAAGATTTCACTAGTAATACCACTACTTTATCACATGACAATTTTTTTAAATATCCGACATTTGATCCAAATATAGATGAGTTCGTTATTGTAGTGAATAAAAGTGTGAAGGGTTTCTTACCGACACTAGTCGAGCATTTTGTAGAAGAGCGCAAGTATCATCAGAGAGAGTGGAAGCGAACGCAAGATGTAGTTCATTACAATACACAACTTTGTATAAAACTTTTAATTAACTCAATGTACGGAACCATGGCTTCGAAAGATTCTCAACTAGCGTACATGCCTATTGCAATGGCAATCACAAATTTAGCCAGATATCAACTACTTGGGTCTTATCACTATGTTCGAACGAATTTAGGATACGAGGTTTGTTATGCCGACACGGACAGTTTAATGGTCCACAGATGGCCAACCGATGACTGTGACGTCATAAACAAATATTTGAACATTCCGCATGTTGAACTTAAGTTTGAACAACGGATGGATAGATTATTAATACTTTCGAAAAAAAGGTATATTTATGAAGCTTGCGGTCGTACTGTTTCGAAGGGATTCCAGAAAAAAATTAACGACTTAATTGCATTTATGTCAGACAAGTTCGTAAAAGGTGTCATGGATCTCCGCGGCACACGAGGTGATCCTTCAGATGGGTGGATATTGTGGGTTAGCACTCTTTTGCAAGCTCAATATATGTGTCGCGATCCTAGAACATATGCAGTTACACGCAAAACTAAAAAATTGAGCGATTATGTATCAAAGACCTGCGCTGCTGTAAAAATGTTAAAAAAATATCCGGAAAAGGAAGGAGGGTATATAGATTTCACATATAGTAGATGCGATATATCTCAGAACAATGCAAGTAGCTGGATTATGTCGGTCGATGACTGTAAATACGTCGACTTTGAACAGTTGTTCATGAGTCAAAAAAAAATATTTTACACTATTTTGAATATTGGGTTCTGGAATTTACCTAAACCTGATACCTTTTGTCAGATGGTTATTAACACGATTCATTGGAAGTACTTTCTACACGCCGAGTTGAAATTTTACTTTCGAACGAACGGTAAAAAAATCACAATATTGGTGGAAAAGGCAGTGAATTA
The DNA here is from genome assembly GCA_038373885.1 of Cheiracanthium punctorium. NCBI lineage: Eukaryota > Metazoa > Arthropoda > Arachnida > Araneae > Cheiracanthiidae > Cheiracanthium > Cheiracanthium punctorium. The sequence goes on along the minus strand of JAWZYV010012211.1, from coordinate 193,471 downwards.
CACATTTAAAATAAATGATCAAAGTCCCATCCGCAAAGGAGAAAAGAACACGGAGAGAATACCGTTGAACGTATCGAGTGAATACAAATCTAAACGAACAAAAAAAATCTAACTCTTTTTTTTTTCTTTTTTTTAATAAAGGTACAATGGAAAGTAATAGAGACTCAAGATCAAATAATCCTTTCAGATATCCACCACAGTCGAATAGTGAAGGAAAAGAAAATTTTTACTCATGCGTTCTAACCGATCCCGAACTTCGATATCAGAGGAACGGGTCAAAGTTAAAAATATTTTCGGAAATGATTAAAAAAAAGTAATATCGATCGATGTATTGAAGTTCAAATATAAATAAATAAATAAATAAATAAATAAATAAATAAATAAATAAATAAATATATATATATATATATATATATATATATATATATATATATATATATATATAATATATAATTTTATTTATTTTCTTTTTTTTAATATTATAACAGTTCAATATTTCTTTCATCCATATGAACGGAACAAGAGCCGATCTATTCTTAACTTTGGAATGAGTCCAACACTCCAACTTGAACATTGTTCCAGAATTGAACTTCCTGGGCGGATGTATATTAAATAATAATAATAATAAAAATAATTAATAAAAAAAATGTCACTATATATAAAAGGTATCAGTAAGAATTAGAATCACAACTGGATCCGTCATAGTCTGGGGACGCAAGACGATCGTATTTAGAAGCCTCCTACAAGAACATACCCTTAACAATCATCACAATGTACTATTTCGAAATGATGCCTCAAACACCTATGCCAGAGCGAACCGTAGATGACAATAATGGATATTTCTCAGTTGAAAAATCAGATGACGATGAGAATTTTTCAGTTAAGGATGACGTTGAAAAAAAATTTAAAATACCAAAAGTTAAAATTCACGAAATGATACCTCGAACACCTATGCCAGAGCGAACCGTAGATGATAATAATGGATACTTCTCAGTTGAAAAATCAGATGATGATGAGAATTTTTCAGTTAAAGGTAACCTGGACGTTGAAAAAAAATTTAAAATACCAAAAGTTAAAATTCACGAAATGGTACCTCGAACACCTATGCCAGACCGAACCGTAGATGATAATAATGGATATTTCTCAGTTGAAAAATCAGATGACGATGAGAATTTTTCAGTTAAAGGTAACCTGGACGTTGAAAAAAAATTTAAAATACCAAAAGTTAAAATTCACGAAACGATACCTCGAACACCTATGCCAGACCGAACCGTAGATGATAATAATGGATATTTCTCAGTTGAAAAATCAGATGACGATGAGAATTTTTCAGCTAAGGGTAACCTGGACGTTGAAAAAAAATTTAAAATACCAAAAGTTAAAAATCACGAACACGGAATGAAGAAAAATGGAACGATGTCACCAAAAGTTAAAATTCACGAACACAGAATGAAAAAAAATGGAACGATGTCACCAAAAGTTAAAATTCACGAACACAGAACAAAGAAAAAGGAAACGATGTCGCCAAACGTCAACGAATTATTACCAGTTAAAAAGAAAAAGAATTTACCTAACAAAGAAAAAGTACCGAGCCAGGATGACAAAAATGAATCGATTGTTAAGCACCCGGAATTAGCATCATTTATAAATAGAACATCCAGTCTCAATAAGTATTATCAAAATAGCAATGGTGAACAAATCACCAGGCACGGTTACATCTCAGTCTCCCTTTGTGTTACCAACTCTGGTTATACTGTAACAGATGGAAGAACCAGCATTTCTTTCGATGGTCCACCAAATGCTGGAATTATTTCAAAAGGAATCAAAAAGATGACTCCGAGTGTTCTCATACCTGTTGGCTCTATGTCTAAATCAAAGTGGCTAGAACTGATTAGGAATCATCCGGAACATTTCAGCAGTATTCGGACTCAGTATTTCAACAGAGATATTTTTTCTTTTGGCAAGTGTTTGTATTGTAAACGTCATCAATGTCATAGATGGTTGGCTGTTATAGGGGGGATTGCCAGATATAAACGATGTAAATTTGAACCTATTAAACATTGATTTTTTTTTAACATTGATTTTTTGTTCTTTCTTTCTTTCTTAATCTACAGAGTCAAATTTATTTCTCGGTGAGCAAGTTCGAACCATTTCAAAATATTAAAATGAAAAGGTATAGTACGCATAGTGTAATAACTGAGTAATTTTCGAATCATCATACAATGAAACAAGTACATAATGAAATATAATAGTAAAATGATTACTAGCATCTTGAGTTTGTTCAGTATACTAATATATGCTACGGTTGACGGGAATTCATCTCATACTATTCACTTCAGAGATAAGTATTTAAGAATCCGTCCAGATAACCAAGTGGATATTTTTGAAGAAGGTATGATTCCTTATACAACGCACTTAAATAAAGTTCTATATACAAAACCTACCGGTAAAATTGTAAATGTCACTACGGATGGAAATCGGTTCATAACTGTTCTTACAGAAGATGGTTCAAAATGGCATTATGAAAGATTGAAACTAAGACGTAAAATTAAATCTAATGTAACTGTTGAATTCTAAGATAACCTCAGGATTCGATACTAGTAGTACTTAGATATTATCGCTCGTATGATATAGAATTTATTAAATTTATATTTTTTTTAACATATAATTCTGCAAATGTATCTGAGTCAATATTGTAATCGTTCGAATTAAGCGTATTGATTTGAAATTCCAAAGAAGTCTTATTTGGAGGACAATATATTTGCGTCTCTTTATGAAATGTATTCTTATGAATACATTTTATTAACCCATAGATTGTACCTCCTCCATGACGACTTACGTTCCTGACACATGGTGATCTTAAATCATTAGAATATTTGTGAGGAAAAGGACCACATTCACAAATACGCTTTTCTTCATCCCAACCAAAATTTGACCAATTATTTAATTCCCGTATACAGTAATCCGAAGAACAACTGTAAGGAATAATATTAATCATTTTATTCCCATTAATATCTAAAGAATCGCATTTGCATCGATATTTTGGCCGTCCGTCTGGTAAAGTTGCATAAACATCAATTTCTGTATCTTCAACAACATTATATGATGAACTATCTACTAATCTGTTGAGGTTATTATTTACCGCTACGGAACTTTTGCAAAGCCACTCTTTGTTGTTATTTCTACAATACCAACCAGTTGATTTTGAATAAATAGCGTAACCTCCATAACACTTATGTTTTCCTTTAGGTAAACAATAAGTTCCAGGATTTAATTTTTCGTTGTCGAATATGACATATTCGTTCTGTGATACCAGAATTGTATCATATGTTTGTTCATCGGGTTCGCATTTTCTTTCTATGTTATATATTTTACTTTTTTTCACTATATGATTAGAATTTGTAGGTGTAGTGGTGATGTAGAACAAAGAAAATAACGTGGTAACTAAAAAAATTAATAGAACGATATGAATGTTCATTATTCTCGTTTTATTATTGATCAATATGTTCTTGTGTAGGCATAGTAGTATCCTACTATGTAATCTTTTACTTTAAAAAATATCATAACTATATTTTTTTAATGATTTTTAATTCTATGAAATAAGTGGGTATTTAAAAAATGGTCTGGAGATTTGAAAAATTCATGGAAATTCATCTTGCAAATAGAGAGTATGCGAATAGTTTACAGAGACTTTATATCACAACGAAGGTACGGCAAAAGAGCATTAAAAATTTTGTATTTATTAAACTAACCGGTTTAGAAAAATATATGTTCCATGAAGTACCCAAATTAAATTACGTTAATATATATCACCCGTTCCTTTTCAGCAATCCAAGAGAGCTAAGAGATGTCTTATCTATTACATTTTATTTATTTCATATTCAATTACTTATTTGTTTGAAAAAAATGAATCTCTCATTAGTTAATACGAATCTTCAAAAATTCAAAAGAGTTGATAATTTTTTACAACTCTTAAAAGAAGCATTTAATTTATCAATTACAAAATATAATATGGTTATTCCCTTTTATATGCTATAAGAAAAAAAAAATAGTTCAATATTAGATAAATCTGGAGAGAACCTACTAGAATACCATTCACTCACGATAATTTTTTTCTATTGGTCAATATATTTATTATTTTATTTATTTTTTTCTTTTAATTTTTTATCATATAAATAGCTACCCAACTTCAAAAAAATGGCAGCTGATCACCTGTGGTGACAGCTTAATTTTACAGGGGGGAGTACTGTACTTATTATAAAAAATATTATATATTTTACACTGTTTCTCTTGAGAGTTGAGAAGTTTTGTCGGGACCTCGATCAAGAGACCCAGACCCAAAATCAATGTGAATTCATTTATCATATGACGTAATTGATTACGTCATAGGATAAATGTAATCACATTGACTCTAGGGCTTTTGATCCAAAATCAGCAAACTTCTGAACCCTCGACAGAGAAGAACAGAGTAAAAATATATAATATTTTTCTAATAAGTACAATACTCCCCCTTGTAAAATTAAGCTGTCACCACAGGTGATCAGCTGCCATTTTTTTTTAAGTTGAATAGCTATTTATATGATAAAAAAATAAAATAAAAAATAAAATTAATAATTATCAATTCTTTTAAAGCTTAGTTCTCTTGGATTGTTGAAAAGGAATGGATGATATATTAACGTAATTTAATTTGGGTACTTTCATGGAACATATATTTTTGTAAACCAGTTAGTTCAATAAATACAAAATTTTTAATGCCGTACCTTTCAAGAGCGAGTAATTGGATTCCATTGCTTAAAAAAAAAAAAAAAAAAAAAATGAAGAAAGAATTAGAATACGAGACTGGTGAACATTTTTTTTTAAATTTTTTTTTAATTAATCTATCGATATAAAGACAAAAAATACAGTGAAAAAAAAGGTGTTCTCGGTTCGGAACATCCTAATCTCGGCTATTGAAATGTTTTTGGAAGAATTCTGTTGCTCTTACGAACACAGGTCCTCCAGCACACATACATTCCCACTTGTCTCCAAGCACGGCGTCCTCATGCATGATGTTAAAGTGACCTGGTACAAATTTCTTTTCCAACAAAATCTTCGTCTCGGGCCGTCGTTTGAGCCAATTCCTCTTCCATTGCATTACCGCACTCTTGGACGCATGCGAACCGTCGAGGAATACGTGGTTAACCTTGACTAAGTGCACCCCTTCGGCCCTCATGCAGTAGTTACAAAGAATCATGAATTGGCTCTGTATTGGACAGTCAAACGGACACTCTCTATTGAATGCACGCATAGGTCCGCATTTCACACAAACGAATTGTCTACACATCTTGAAACTAATGCCAGAAAAATGAATAGGAAAAGAGAGAGCATTCGTTTATATATATTTAGAACAACAACAAAAAAAAAGAGTATGAACGGATATGACGTAATCAATTACGCCATATCCGTTTCTAATGATATCATAATATACTATTTTTTTTTTAAGTCTGGTTATATCAGTTGTTCATATCCCAAATTTTCTATTGGTCAGGATATTTATTATTTTATTTATTTATTTTCTTTTATTTTTTTATACTATAAATAGCTAACCAACTTCAAAAAAATGGCAGCTGATCACCTGTGGTGACAGCTTAATTTTACGGGGGGATATATCGTATCTATTAGATAAAATATTATATATTTTACTCTGTTCTACTCTCTCGAGGGCTCAACAGTTCTGAGTTTCGATCGAGGAGCCCAGACTCAGAGTCAATGTGATTTCATTTATCCTATGACGTAATCAACTACGTCATAGGGTAATCTATTATTATTATTATTTTTTTTTTTCGATCTTAAATATGTTATTTGATATAAAATGTCTGTTCAAAAAAATTTTCACTTAATTTCTACATATTCTAATGATGACTATGGATATTGAAAAACTCATTATTTATATTTTTCTCCTTTTTGGATTCTTTAACGTGCTATTGGTTTGGGTCGTCCTCAAACGATGTTTTAATATTACTGTTGTAATCAATTTTAATGTCGTTGATGAGTAGAAAATTGATAATATTGCTTATTACATCTACAAGTGCTGTGTCATTTGGGTTAATTTCCGTGTAAGGTGTAATAGCTATTCTATAATTATATCCTTCATCCATATTTTGAATAATTTTGTCATCGACTCCTATAACTACCAGATTTTCATCACACTCAGCACGAATGTGTTCTGACGCCTTATAATATGCATATTTTCGCATAGATTTTTCACATTCTGTACGTCCGAATATCTTGTATGCGAATCTGCAGAGATCTGGAAGTTGTCCGTTCAGAATGCGCGAAACATAACTATCGCTACCTAAAGACCAAACGTACGTTCTGATTCTACAGAAACGAAGAAATTGAATCAACATATCGAGTCTGGGTCTTGCACGGAAAAAATTACCATCAGAGAATCCCAACGTCTCATCAAGATCTAGAACGCAAGCTATAGGCATCTATTCTCCTTATTAAGACATAAATGGGAAGATCCGACAAAATTATTGAACATATTAATGAAAATCCAAAATATATGGCTTCGAAATGTCCATGGCATCTTAATAGATACTGCCTGGTTCTAAATCATAATTTTAATCAGAGACGATTCCACTGTTTGTTCACCTCACACTCGTTACAGTGGAAACCATACGGTTTGACGGGTTCATGTGATATTCCGGAACAATTCCATGATATGATAATACTTCAGAAAGAAAAACTTGGACAAGAGTATGTTCTCCCTTTTGTGTTCCATTTTAAAGAGAGATCGGGTTATACAGTGGGAATGTTCGAACAACGTATCGGATTATACGGACCGAACATCCTTTCCCCAGATAATTTAGCAGAGAGTTTTTACGTCATGGTCGTGTTATTCTGTGCCGTGTGTAAACAGATAGGTGGTAACCCTCCCGTGTTAAAACACATGTCTTTCCTTTACACTGAGAGACATCCAGTGTTAGCTGATATAGGTGCTACCAATTCCGAAAAATGGCTTACCTTTTGTAAAGAAGGTTTTTGACAAACTTTCAGTAGCAACAGGCAATATTTCAGTTCTAAGATGAACAATTCTTCCAACAGTTAAGGGAACTCTAGAAAGGCCTAGAAGTCTGAAACACATGCATATTAATTTTATAAAATCAACATAGAGTAGACAGTTTACATATAAAAGACAAATTCAGCAATTGTTGAACTTGGATCCAAAGTATCATTTTTCTTTTATATCAAAATATTATTTTTCAAGTGAACACAAAGAGATATTTTTTAAAAAGCAATCCCATTTATTAACACATTCATGCATCAACGATGAACAGATAATTTCGTGAAATTAAAAAATTTTAGAATTTATCATTTCATACACTAAAATAAAAATCTTTTTAGGCAAAAAGACTGAAATTATACATAAGCAAAAAAATTATATACGGATATTTGTACATAATATATACATGAAAGATGTTTTAAAAAGTAAAACATCAGAACATGTTACATAATAAAAGTATGCAGTTAATAAACAACAAAATTATTTTCTACTTGATAAAAAATAATAAATAAGATAAAAAAAATATTAAATTATCACTAAGTAATTTAAAGTAAAATTTTAGATAACAAACTTTTAACACATCATCAAGGGCATCTCAAAATCAGACACTGAACCTTATTTACCACCAGTACATTACACCGAGGTGCAACATTCACCCAACTGAAGCGTGAAAATAATTATCTTTAACAGACTTTTGATGTACAATAATTTTGCGACTTATAAAGTAAGAGAACGTGGGAAACTTTAGTTACAATTACAAACAGAGATATTTTTAATGCTTCTACAAGCATATTCCATGCATTAAAAAAAAAAAAAAAAAAGGTACACCTTAAAGCATTTTAATTATACATATTTTCATGCTTCCCATTTTAAAATAAGATTTAACATATTTTTTGAAACAGTATGTTTCTAATGATATGTAATAGTGTAAGATGAGTTTTAAATAAATCTTTAAAAAAGTATTAACCTTCAAAATTTTTTACCAACTAACTTCAGTTTAGTTTTTTATTTCATGTTCACTTTGATGTTTGTTTCTTGATTCTATTCTTTAAACCACTAAGTTTAATCTTCTGAAATTAAATTCACTCCATTAAAATAAGTCAAAGAATACTTCTACCAGACTTCGTGCCAATGACACAGATGTGATTGCGATTACGATTAATTTTCACTTTTAGACCAGGATTACGATTACCGGAGAAAGTATAATTCCCGATTATGGTTAGATTACGATTATCATATAAAACCCAATTTCCGATTAAGATTAGATTACGATTATGTAATCTGTTAAAACTTTCGATTATGATTACATTTGAGTCCGATTACGATTACAAAACTTTTCTTTTACCCTTCTGGCGTTGATATTATAATGTCTAAATTTTACAATTTTAATTCAAGAACAGAATAATGGGTCCATCTGTTCAGGGAGCTGAATTACAAGAATGCCATACAGCAAGAACTTCTATACTATTAGACGAACCTGGTTGATTTCCTAGGCCCACTTGTGAAAAGTTTTTTAATGCATACAAACCTCTATTTGAACATGGCATTTTACGATTTTAACTTAAACATATGTCATTTGCAGTGTGCATGTGGGGTGGGAAGGGAGGGGGGCAGGCTTGGTGGTTTAACACATCTTTGAAATAAACCCAGGTTTAACCTAATTAAGCAAAAATTAGTATACAAAAATTGATATTTGATCCCTTCTATGCTCGGCATTGCTTCCTTGCCTATGTCCTGATTTTCTGGTTTCGAAAGAGGTACTGGCAGACGCATGAAAAGTTAGCCGTGGTTCCTATTCAGCCGTGAAGGAGGAACCTCTGTCATTACGATCTTGCAACGATGTGCGCGAACATATTAAACCAAAGTTTAAGATTTTTTAATGCATTGAGTAAAATGCTAAAAACAGGGGCTCTCGACAAATGCATTGTTTTCTCCACAATAACCGTTAGCCTGAATAGATGAGGCTGAACGCATATTGCAGTTATTATTTCACAGAAAACTTCACGCACAGTTTAACTTCTTTTTTTATACTTTCATAACATGTATATGGGCACTAAATATCTAAAACCGGGCCTGCCGAACAAACAAACTAATTAATTTCTAGATTTCTATTTAATTTCTAGAATACACACGCCATTTCAAAAATTCAAAACTAACTACTAACTTTAGATAGTAGTTAGTTTTGAAGTGCATGCATACTTCATGCATACTATCTATTGAGGATAATTTAAGAATTACAGAAAGACTTAAGAATACTACTAATAATAATTACTTAAGCATAGCAGAATGGAGATGTCTAAAGATATCTCTAAACATACATCTTAAAAGTGTGGTAGGTCATATATAGTGTATTGGTGCTGGTACGACGTAATAAACAAAACTGGACAGTGATATTGGCGGTGTGAATGGTAAAACCCAATGTAATGCCAATTACAATAAAAAAGGCACGAATTTACTGTAAAACTATTTTATAAATAATTAATCGTTCAAGGATGCTCACTTTCTAAGCAATTAGCTGTTATATATGCTAAAGAACTGACACACATTTTTGTCTCTGGTCAAGAATTCCTTTTACATATTGAATATTTAATATACACATACAAACATACATACTTTGAAATTTAATGAAAATAGTATAGTGCCAAAAGTTGTTTAAACTTTTGAATGTGGTATAAAGGAGCTAACATTTTTATGAGAGATAGAAAATAGGTTAATATAGACGTAGATATGTCAAAGATTTGCGGATTGGGGGGGGGGGGATGTCTGTATATAGGTTAAACATATTCAAGAGTGGAAATAGTGAAATTTTTATAGGTTTTGCGGGAGGAAAAGACTTTTGAATCGATGGTGTTTTAAACAAAGTAGACGGCAAGCGGAACATGTTGTCCCTTGTCCTACGCCTATGTTGGTTAATGCGAATTCTCGGAGAAATTATAAAAGCTTATAATACACAATAGAAAAGTTATATATAATTTAGTCTCCAGTTTAATTCCAAATTGATAATAAATAGATGCCAACAATTCAACTTCGAAAGACGTACTATGTTTTAATATAATATGTGTACAGTACAAATTAGATAAAAACAAAATATTTTAAATAATTTTCACACTCATCAGTGAAAAAAACGAAGTATGAATACTTTGTGAATCATATTATAAAAAAAATGAACTGATTTCTGGGACTAATCACTAACACTGGCATAAATGAAAATAAATTATTTATCCGTTAAACTTTTAGAACTAAGTCAAGGCAGCCAATCAAGTCGAAAATAAGACAAAATTGATTTTTAATACTTCATTATATATTTCTAAGCATTTTTACTCTCACCATCAAATTCTATTGGAAAAAAAATGTAAATTCTACAGGGTGTCTACCACAAAAAGTAAGCTTGATTTCTTGACCTTTTCTTGACTTTTTCTTGACCTTTTCTTGACCATAACAAATACGAAACTCTAATATCAAAAATACATCGTGGCAGGGATGCAGAACATGCTCTATCCGGCGTTCTAGGATTGGGGGAAATTTTGCAGAAAAATATACAACTGATTTTGATTTTAACAATGAATTACAAAATTCATTGAGTTTTTCTTTACCCTGCCCATTTTTAAAACTTTTTTTTCCCCCCAACTTTTTCACTGATCAGCCGTTTGCTTTCAACCGTTTGTTAACTTGGACCAATTGCTATTTTGTAAACATGTGTGTAGCTTGTACATTGTAAATCTTTTTACATCTATGGTAACACAGAACTTATGAAAGTCTATAATATATCAAAAAACTTTTGGGAAATAGAAGTTATTAGCTATGAAACATGGGGATCAGTGATAATTGTAATTTTACGTGGAATCCATCCAAGTTATTGTTTTTAAAAAAGAAAATGTGGAAAATAATCAAAACACTGAATTTGACAGGGAATGAAGGGAGAAAAAAAAAAATTACTCTTAAATCCAACAATTTTAACTTTTTTTGGGAGAGAAGGTGGATAACTGATATACTTTTCTCAAGGTTTGAAGACACATACTTGCCAACTTTTGAAATTCCCAAGGTGTAAAACAACACGCACTTGACATATTGAACTATTGTCAGTTCACTATACAACTATTTGGCAGACATCATTTTTGATGATTTCTGCTAAATAACATGTAAATGACATTTTAAATGAATTTTATAAATAGCAAACGAGCAGTAGTTTAATGTTTTCAAAAAAAAAAAAAAAAAAAAAAAATACATGAAAAACTGTTAAGTTTTGTCTGTCACAAAAAATTAGAAACTAAGAATTTGGATGAAATGGAAAAAGCGTAGATGAGTCGCAAATCGTGACCTAGTGCTTCATTTCTTGACCTTTTTCCCATTTCTTGACTTTTCCGTGACTTTCGTGACCTTTGCATGATGGTAGACACCCTGTTCTATTAAAGGGGGAAAAGGGGTTTTGTAGATCATTGTAGATCATCCCTACTCTTTACCCATTTATCCAGAAATTTATCGATCATTAAAAAATATTGATATTTCTAAAGGTCTTTATACATTATAAAATTATTACATTCTTATGCAATTACATTCTTATTAATAGCACAAAGATATACTAATTTTTAATGGAAATATATGCGCTCCTACCTGCTTATCCAAACAACACAAGGAACCAAAGTTTATCTGTTGTCCACTAATCCAAACAACACTTTCATAGTTCTTAAATGCACATCCTTTTCCATTTTTATTTTTATACTTTTCTAAAACTGTGAAAACATGCTGCACTTTTTCCTGTGTAGGTGCCATTTATGTTCTTTTTCACGACCGCAAATCAAAATGAAGAAATGAAGCAAAGATCTGACACCACAAGAAATAGTTTTAGCTATTCCCTCCCGCGCAACCCTCACTTTCTTCTGGGAAGTCCATTCTATTCTTGTCTCTCACCAGTCCAGACTCGGATGAACAGAAGACGACAGACAACAACAACAACAAAAAAGAATGGTCATCTAAATATTTTCCTGGGGGATAAAAATAATACAAGTGAGCTCCTGTCTTCCTCCAAACATCAGAGCTCCAGGGTAACTTCCTGCCTTCAGGGCATGCCTGTGCTTCCCCGTGAAAATTTTCCCCGCAAGCAGAACTAAAACCGGGCAACTGTAATCGTTTTGTCGTCTCGTAATCAAAGCGACTACGATTACAGGCTCTTCGATTACGACTATCTGGCAAATGAAATTTCTAGATTACGATTAGACTACGATTACACGAAAAAATAAACTTCTAGATTATGACTAGATTACGATTACATGAAAAATTTAATTGCCAGATTACGATTATATTACGATTACACAAGAAAATGTAATCGATTACAGCCGATTACGATTACACGATTATGATTACACGAAGTCTCATTTCTACTCCTTGAAAAAAAATCCTAGCAATACCTCTGATTACAATGATGGATTCACATAGCATTGTTATTTGGAACCCTTTGAATTATTTGATTATCACAATATATATCACAAAAAGCTGAAAAATATCATTACTGTATTATATAAAGATAATATAAAGATCGCTTTAATTAAACATTTGAATTTGGAGAAAATATTCCTATTGTGTCTAGGAAGGAAAAAATGTCTCTTTGAATTTTACAACTAACAACTCATAGCTTAAACAACAATGACTTCTCAAGAAAATTTTACCAGGCAGGTGGAATTATGAAGTAGTTAAATAGAATTTGACCAATTGAATTGAAGAGAATACTGCAGTCCCTTTTCTAAACACTTTAACTCACACTAAATGTATGGGCAAATCTGGAACTCAATTTTCCCCTGACTGTACCGATCTGTGAATGAACCAAAAATTTACATACTGATGCACAATAACTGAAAATATGTTATGCAAAAAATTGGATTCCACACTTGTATGAAACCCTATTTCAGACCTATATAATGATTTCACAACCTGACATTTTGGGTGAAGCGGGTACCTGGCAGTAAGTGACTTTGATGACAAATTTAATATGTCAAAATTATGAATAAAACATAAATCCTAATGGCAAATGATATTCTGTTACACATATGCTATGCTTTGATGGTCAAAGGCACAAAGTCATGCCATTTTGGCAGGTTCGACTAAAGGAATTATTCAGAATCTTGTTTTAACAGCAATCTCAGAGGGAAAAATACTTATGATTTCACCAAAAAGCATGGAAGGCATTAAATGGAAAATTATCAGTAATTTAAATTTATAACCATTTAGATCACCGTAACATAACATGCAAGAATGTTGGGTATTTTATAAGTTGCTGAATTTATGAATTTTATTTTAATTTTACATAATTTTAAGTAAAAAAGTTTATTTTTTTTACATAAAATATATTATTTTTCTTAGCGCTCAATAAAGTTGCTAAAAGTATGCTGAGTTAAAAAGAACTTAGTGCTTAATAAAAAAGACACATGCAATGCAGAGTTATCAAAACCTATAAATATAGAAAACAAAATGCCATATTTATTGAAAACTTATCAATAATTTCAAGATTTTAACACCTACTATGAACAGAGTAGTTGGAAAAAGTTAATTTTAAACTATAAAAATGCCGCATAGCTTAAAATTTTCTTCACAAAATCAAACTTTTGACCTAATTTAAAAATAAGTGTAAAAGCATTTTTCAAATTAACTATTTTAAGAATAAAATTATCTTATAGCTATGTTTTATATTAACACAGATGCAGTTCAACTCATTCCATTGATAAATTATTATTATTTGTTAGTATGGGTATCGGATTACTGAAATAAATTTAACGACTTCAGTTATTGTTTGATTTGAATTTGGGTCTCTTAAAAATTTCCACCTAGGCATTCAAGATATTTTTAGGGGAGGGGGGAAGTAAACAAATAAAAATACAAGTGAATTAAAGGCAGTACATTCAAATAACATATTTTCATTTTTATTGTTTACCTTGGAACACAAAAATATATGAAAATACAGAATACAGTTATTTACAAAAACAACATTTACTAAAAATTTAAGAAATAATGTGAAATGTTAAATTTGTAACCAATTGTCGCAATTTTACATGGGCTCACTTCACCTTGCATTTTCTTTGGTAAAATTACTAAAACAGCAATTAAATAAGTCTTAATTAAGGTAATTTTAGAGTGAACTCAGAGCAAATAAAAAAATCTGGACAGCAGTATTAGGAAATCTTAACAAAATTAATTTGAGCATGTATCAATGCAAAAATGCAGAGCTTAGGACATTAGGAGTTTTTATTTTAAAGCATCCACATTTGGGAATTATAACTGGCAAATAATAAGCCACATTGAAAAAAAAAAAAAAAAAAAAAAAAAAAAAAAAAAAACAGAAAATGAAAAGTAAAAGGCATCTAAAATTTATTCTGCTTTATTTTTTAGAAGAGCAAGTGTTGGGGATTAATATGAATTTTTTAAGTAACTCAATTTTTAAAAAATGACGTGAGGTTTAAATTGCAAAAAGCATTTCCTTTAAAAAAAAAAAAATACTTAACATTTAAAAATGATTTCGGTATTAATTTAAGAAAGATTACCTAATCATGGAGCAAAATTATTGCTGCAATATGACTTTCAATAGTAGCCTACAAGCATTTAAAAGTCAGAAAATTTTAATCTATGTAAATAAGTTCATTTAATCTATGAAAAAAGAATGTAAAAAAAAATCTTATATGCACATACCTATTTAAATGAAAGGCCGCTATTTCACCATTGTGGCGATCAGCACCAGCATAAGGCGATCCAGTAACTACATAGTCCCTCATGTACCTGAGGACAAAAAACAAATTTTATGGAGTTCATTCTTTGTGAATAAAAACTTGTAAATTCCTACAAAGAAAAATTTTAGTTTTAAACAACTCAGATTTTTAAGTTTTAAAAATGAACAAAACAACAAACAAAAAGTAACAAAAAATCATTTTATATGCAGATGGCATGGTAGCTTAGAGCTGAGTAGCAACTAGATGCTTTACCACATAGCTACTTGAAAAGTTTTGTTTTATTTTTGAATAGCTTAAAAGACAATGCAGCCAAACAGTGCTTTCTACTCAAAAACAAAAACTTACATTTATTTTTAAAGTATTAAAGTGTGATGTTATCTAAAATACATTTTTACATTTACAAATCTGTGTGTTTTTTACTATTTATTTCCCTGTACTCACATACATAAAACTGAATTAATCTCTTTGATTTTATTTTGTAGCAATGTTATGTAATATGAGTATTCAGTTATATGAATTGGTGTTGGTCCCAATCAACTCAGATCACCAAGACTCAACTGTATAGTGATGTGACTAACATAACATTTCCACTACCACGATGTTAAAATAAAAACCTTTAAATAAAAAATACATTATTGTTTCATTAAATTCTTACTATTATGCTGAAAAAATAGTTAACTTTATTTTTTAATAATAATCAGTAATTATAACAATGGAATGATCCTTTATGCCAATGTCTTAATTTTTCATGATTTTAGTATTTAATATAACAGAATATTTTAATTTTATAATAACTCAAAACAGCTTAGCATTTACCTTAAATAAAAAATACAGTGTAATTTAATACAATTCTAGGAAATTCATGGTTCTTCTTCAAATGTTTTGTTAGTTACATCATTACAGGACAAAAATTTATCAACTTAATTCAAACTTAAACTAACATGTTCTTGTTCAGGGTCCTATATCACAATTTTAAATGATTAGTAGGAGGAACATTTTCATTTCTAGTTATAAATGTTATGTTAATGACTTAATGCACAAGAATCATTTAAGAATGACTAAAGAAATCAGGGTTCAAAATAACAGTGATTTGCTGGTCTAAGATCACAAAAATATATAATGAATCAATAAAATACAAAATTTGTTGGTAGGGCAGACCAGTAACTTTTCATTTACATTTTTCTCTTAGGGGATCAATGAAGACAAAATTTGTGTCTGTGTTATGATCCCTTCACTAAAATACAATCGATTAAAACAACAGTTCACTGGCAGTTTACCTTATAGTTTAATTTGTTTTATAATTCATTAAAAAAAGTGACTCAAAAATATTGTTATGAAAATCCACAAAAATATAGACATTAAAACTCACAAAAGTAATGCTGAAATTCACAAAAATAAAGTAGTTTTCACAAAAATAGGACCCCGGAAAAAATTTATGGATCAATCCCTGATCCTGCAAACTTTCCTAATTTAGTTTCAGAATACATGTTATAGTTTGATCTATTTAACCTCTTGGGTATTTGAAGAAACTCTTGCATTCGGAATAGATATAATGGCCAGATCTGATCTAGCCACAAAGACCTTGACAGGAAGAAACGTCCTGCAATGGTTACAAATCTTTTGCTTTGAACAAGAACTTGAATGTTTAATTTTTTTCAAGCTTGAATGATGAAACCTACTAGTCATCCATTACTTAGGCAAAGCAAGTGTATGATGGAATGTAATCATCATTCGTTACTTAGGCAAAGGAAGTGTATCATGCAATGTAGTCGTCAAATGTACCCAAGGGGTAAATAGTTTTGTTGTAATACAGTAAAACCTTGGTACAACGATACTTAAAGGAGCAAATAAAATTATCATTTTCGAGGGATGTATCATATCGAGGAGAGATTATATTGTATGAAAATTCTGTGGGACTGCAAAATTCTATCGTTATAGAGGGATTTATCGTTGTATCGAATATGGTTATAGTGAGGTTTTAATATAGATATTCACATTTTCAAACTCAACTCTTAATGGAAATCAATTTACTGGTCCTTTGAACAAGTGACTATATAGAGATTGAGTAAACAAGTTCCCTCATTTCCTTGACTATATTTGTTAAATTTTCATAACTAATTATATATGCTCAATATTCTTCCCCGAATGAACATGCTTGCTCTCTACAGGTAAAAAAAAAAAAAGGAAGAAATTAATACAAAATTGCATAATATATACCGTATTTACCCGTGTATAAGTCGAGAAATTTTAGACAAAAAAAAAAGACTTTGAAGTGGGGGGGGGGGGGGGGGGTCGACTTATACACGGGGCCGTAATTTTTAATTTTTTATCCGAAGTCAAAAAAGCCCTTTTGAAAGAGAGTTGTTGTCATCCTGCATTCCATAGCACAATGACGTCATCAATTTCCATACCAGGAGAGAAAAAGAGGAATGAATTGTTCTTTTCCTTAATAGTTCTGGGGTACGGTTTGGAGCCGAGTGATATGATTTTCCAGGCGACTCCTAGAATGAGATTCCTAGAACGAGCCATGAAGCTTGCAAAAGAAGAAAAGTATGGTATTCCAAAACGTTTCGTGCATCAGAAACTTCGTGCACTAGATTTATGAATCGTTATGATTTGACTTTACGCCAGCGCACTAAATTGGCACAAAAATTGCCATCTGACTTTGAAGCAAAGATTATGCAATTTCAAAAATATATCATCGATCAAAGAAAAAGGAATTAGCTTGAACTTTGCCATATTGGAAATATGGACGAAACACCCATGTGTTTTGACCTACCAGAAAATAAAACAGTGAACAACAAGGGGGAAAAAAGCATTTTCGTAAAAACGACTGGGCACGAGAAATCCCATTTCACGGTCATTCTTTCGTGTTTGACGGATGGTACTAAGCTTCATTCATTGGTTATTTTTAAAAGAAAAACTTTGCCGAAAAATGTTACATTTCCATCTGGTGTGCTGGTTCGAACCCATGAAAAAGGGTGGATGGATGCTGACGGAACAGTCGACTGGCTTAAAAATGTGTGGGGTAAAAGACTGGGAGCTGTTTTCAAAAAACCTTCCCTTTGAGTTTACGACTCGTTTCGTGGCCACTTTTCTGAAAACGTGAATAAAGTGACGAAAGAGCTGAAAACAACTGTAGCCATAATTCCGGGAGGATTGACATATGTCATTCAACCCCTAGATGTCTGCCTCAATAAGCCCTTCAAAGCAAACATAAGAAAATATTGGGCAGAGCGGATATCATCTGGTCGTCCAACATTTACAAATGGCGGCAATATTATAAAACCCGACATCGCATTGATTGCCCAGTGGGTTAAAGATGCGTGGAATCAAATTCCTTCTGAAATGATTATAAAATCATTTTAAAAATGCTGTATAAGCAATGAACTAGACGGCACAGAAGATGACGCCATTTTCGAAAGTGACTACGACGAGGAAGATTGTAGCAATACAGAGACTATTAACGTGTATCATGATGAGCTGATTACGACAAAATAATTTTTTGAATTGTTTGGGAGTCGGATATTGAATCACATCTTGATTAGTGTCATATAATTATTATTATTCATTATTATCTGTTTAATTTTGTATATAGTCATCTGTATTATTAAATATTTAGTACTTTCTTTTTGTTTTGCTTTTCAGATAATTTTGAATAAATGTATTTATAAAAAATCAAAGTTGCTTTATTATTGAATATTTAGTACTTTATTTTTTTCCCCCCAGATGATTTTGAATAAAGGTATTTAAAAAAAAAAAAAAAAAAACTTGATCGAGAAAATGGTGGGATCGACTTATACACGGGATTTAAAAAAATTCAAATTTCTTGATTGGGAAAGTGGGGGGGGGGGGGGTCGACTTATACACGTGGTCGATCTATACATGGGTAAATACGGTATATATGATACATTGGTTCACAATTTCATAACTTTAAAGACTAAATTTTGCAGAACGTTGGTGAAAAAAAAAACAAGATTGGCATGTGTTATTGGCCATAACATACATATTGGCATATGTTTGGCATGTGGCAATTTTTTCTGCAAAAGGGTTGCTTAGAATGTGCATTTGGAGAGATTCTGCTTTCAAGCAACAAAGGCGTCTACTCCTGGCTATGATTTGCCCATTTGGCAATAAAACAATTACATTGTCACAGTTATAAATTTGCCCAACCCCAAAAAACCCAGGTTTTTTTTTCTTAAAGCCCACTTAAAAGAACCTGACTTTTTTTTTTTTTTTTTTTAAATTTCAACTTTAATCACATAGCTAATACATCTTTTCATATCAGTACACCACTTCCAAAGTTTATAAACAGCTTCCCACCTCTTACCAACACAGAAAAAAAATATCAATGACTTTTTGTAGAGAAATTTTTTATGCCTGCTATTTGAGTTAAAATGATTAAGGATTTTTTCTTATTCAGCAGTAGCAGGTGCGTAGCCAGGAAAATTCCCCCCCCCCCCTGTTCCCTGCGGGGGGGGGGGGATATGTGCCAGGAAAATTTTTTGGGGTGGGATATGAACTTATATGTGTATAAATAGACGGAATTTCATCACTAATCCAAAAATTTCGGGGGGGGGGGGGGGGGGAATATATCCTGATATTCCGCCCCCCCCTGAGCTGTAGTATAGTACTTTAATTTCGCTGTCAAATTTATTACTAACTAGTTGCGTGCCTGTTCTCTGCACAGAAGAAAGCAAATGTTTCTTTTAAACATATAATTTGAGTGAGGTCCAGTGATGCAGAATCTCATTAAGTGAAAAATTATTTGAATTGTAATGAAAAATTGGCATCATATGTACAAACCAACCCTTGGTAATTGCAGCATGATGATACAAAAACTTATGCCAGTATCACTTGTGATCAAAAAAAGAAGAACTTAACGATATGCAGACAAAACTCTTCAATTTCAAAAGAGCTTATTTCCACATCATACAATATTGCTTTTTAGGTTTAATTTATAGCTTTAATATATACCTCAGAAGTAACATTACATGTGTGATGGAGATTACATATTTAATTTTAATAATCATTTAGTTTGGCTTTCTTTAATGTAATCTATGCAAAATCATGTATTCTAAATCTTTTCTGTTCTCATTTTTCGATCACTTCGGCTTTTAAATCTGTATATTCACTTTACCCGTATGCATTATTCTTATTTGTTTATGTGTCTCTTCAGACATGGTGGTGTCGTTGTGCTAAAAATAGATTACATTGCGTCTGTTTGCAAAATCAATGGCCTTTTGTTTCTCCCTTCTTTGGCTTGGTGTTGGCGTTTTTTATCTTTGTTGTACTGCGATATATTTAAAATTATTTGCTCGCGATTCCGTCAGTTAATTTTATTGGATTAAGTTTTAGGGTTGCTCTGGAATTGGCTTTATTTATCTCAGCCAAGTTGTTGTTCTCGCCAATGTGTAATTCTCTGCCGGCGTAATTTTTAATTCATTCCATCTTAATTTCACTGTCCATGTAGAACATTTTATTAATTCGCTGAGCCACCACCATCCGCTGTAATAAGTTGTATGTTTCAATAGTATCTTTTAAATAAATTGTTTTAAGCATTCAATGTCTTTTTCATTACTGCAAGTAAGTGCATTCGAACCTGCATCATTACACAATCTCAAACTCTCACTTAACTCTGCACTCAATCTCTTCACCATAACATGATCTGGGCACGTTTCATTTTATGATGCAGCTCCTAAAGCGTAAACAATGCATTAGCATAGTCATGGTGCAGACAACCTTACAGAAATTTTATCTAACAAAAACACCTTAATATATTGTTGATATCATAACTATGAAAAACCTACATGAAATAGTTGATGCACTATGTATGTTTTGATGCCACCCTGTTTCCTTGACAATCATGGCATTTTTATAAATGTAAACGTCCATAACATAACTTTTGCAAAATAGCTATTACTGAAATTACCTTTACTGAACTACTAATGCAGTATTACACTCATTACATAAAGCTAACTTCGATCTCACTTGTGATTTGCATTGTAAATAGAAGACTAATTTCATATTCTATTTTTGACATAATAGCTGTCATAGTGTCAAATTCAATATGTATACAAAATCTGAAGTTGTGTCTAGAGATCTTGGTCTCTTAAATTGAAAATGTATGAAAAATAGAAGTCACCTAGGGAAGTGTTCTAAGCACATTTGAGTCTGTTACTTGGAAAAATTTTGCAAATGCCATGGAAAGAGCAAATTGTTTCTGATTAATTGTTTTCTTTCTGATTCTTCTTTTATTTCGTTCTTTGTGAGTGCCTTTGTTTTACACTAATAATCGCAATATCATTTATCTAATGTATATATACTGCCAAAAGTTTAAACTTAGCAACATTTTGCACATTTTTTGATATACATTACGACGACTGTCATCAAACTGATAGCAAATACTATGTATTATGCTAATTAGTATTTTCCTACTTGTGGCAACTTTTGAATTTCCCATGATTTTAAACAATGCAAGTTTCCTTTCTTTATTATGGTTGCTGAAACATCATAGTGCTCAAAAATTGCAACGGGTAGATGGCGCATTAAACAAAATACTTTGAATTTTTATAATAGTAAATTTTTGCATCAAAGCCTTTTAACCTTATTAGATTTCTAACTCCTTTTTAAACTTATGAAGTCATTCTCAGTTGTGATATGTGACATGAAATAGTGTAAGAATTTGAAAAAAAAAAAATTATTTTACTTTTCTACAGCATTTTAATAATCTGGATATTTAGTATTCTGCTCGTGGTGTAATATTTTACCAAAGCTTGTTCACCTAATCAGGATTTCTAATGCATTTTTAAACTTGTGACTTCAAAATGATGTCATTTCAGTTTCTTTAATATATTATGAAGGAATGAATACTAAAATTTTGAATGAAAGTTTGCACTCATAAAACGGACGCCACTTTCACTTGCAACCCTTGACAAAGAGATAAGATTCTATTATTTATAAAGAATTCCCATTATACTAAAACAATACTGTTTAGTGCATTTTGGCTTCAAATATAAGGCAATAAAGGACAAAATATCGAGAAAATCTCATAAAATGTTAAATAAAAAATGCTCTAACTTGAATTTCGAAAAAATTGCTTTGAGGTATGTCGGGACCCGTCTTGGCAGATTCCCATACAAAATTTGGTAGGCCTACTATCACCCGTTTCGGAGCTATGCGACCAACAAACAAACAAACTAACATTTTACACTTTATTTTATTTATATAGATAATCAAGTTATGTAAAAGCAAACAACAATTGGTTTTATTATTATTGATTTATACATTTTTTACATATAATTAATTATTATTTAAAATTTTTTTAAATCGATAATTGATTTTTGTAATCAATTACATGCTGTTGTATTTAGTAATTAGTAAAAAATTTTCAAACATTCCAAACCCCTAACCCTTCCCTTAACCCATTCAGCGCCAAAGCTCCCGTTACGGGAACATCTATTATATATTTTTTTTCTTAAAGTATTTTAACGCAATTTAAGAAATACACATTTTATATAAACATTTACACTATAGGGTGTGTTATATAGTATAAATGTTTATATAAAATGTGTATTTCGTAAATTGCGTTAAAATATCTTAAGAAAAAAAATATACATAATAGATGTTCCCGTAACGAGAGCTTTGGCACTTAATGGGTTAAAAAAACCCAGTGGGTTTTTCTTTCTGAAAAAAAAACCTGGGTTTTTGTTTTTAACAATCCTGTCAAAGCAAAAATGACAAGTTCCCCGATTTTTGGGTATCGTTATGGAAATACCTGACTTTTTACACTTAAAGTTCCCTGATCCATAGCCACACCCTGCAAATGAACCTACTTTTTGGGCTTGAAAATAACTTCTTGACCCCCACTCAACTCCACCATCATCTTCAACTGAGTGCCCTTATAGGTCACACCTCCATGGATTATTTTATACGTCAGCATGGCAGTCAGTCAAAAGAAATTATTATTTTAAAATAACTTCACATTAAATTCAGTCTGTTAAATTTGTACATATACAAACAAGACTGTTGCCAACAGGAACAGATAAATTGGTTTCCAAACCATGGCTAGTTAGCCATGGTTTGGAAGAAGCATGGTCTGAAATTTATCTATTATTTCTGTTATCAGTAAAAATAGGAGAAAGTCGCAAAAATATCCAGGAACAAATGGGTTAAATCTTGACTGACTTTGATACTTAAAAATGAACTCTTAATAGCTCTTGTGTATCAATTGTGTATTCTTATTTCTAATAAATTCTGGGATCTTCCAAAGCTATTAAAACGGGTCTAAAAGCCGGAAAACACGGTAGTTGGCATTCTCTCCGCGTGGCGCTGGTGTTATGCCCAGAGCAGAGCAATTTAAAGGGCCAGTTCTAAGGTGACCATATTTCTAAACAGGAATTTGGGGACAAATCAAGCATTGTCCTCAATCCAAGGAAAACTTGGGGACACTAGAAATATTTTTGGGACTTATTCGAGAACACAACATATTACTATGTATACCTATTCCTATACTTTAACCCATTTATGCCAGAAATGGGTGAAATGGGTTAAAAAAATCGAAGAAAGTCGCAAAAATATCCAGGCACAAATGGGTTAATCAACAAAACTGAAATGGGAAATTTGGCTCATAGTCGGATACTTTATTGAATGTCTGTACACGCTACACACACAATGACAACAAATGTTTTCAGAGATCGAATTTCATTGTTTTTCTGAGTAGATGGTGCTTTTAGTCGGTTTATTTTTCTTATTTCTTCAGTTTTTTCTGAAAGAAATAAACTAAACGGAAACTTTTAGGGAAAAAAGGTACAAATCTTTAAATTTGGGGACAAAGTATTTTTGGGGACAAAATGAAAAAAAGATCTATATTTGGGGACTGTCCTCGAATTTCGAGGACGTATGGTCACCTTAGCCAGTTCATATAATTAAAAGGGCATTAAAACTGTCAAAAATGCTTGATTTTGAAAAAAAATTATTATTTTTTTTTGTTTAAACAGAATATATCTTTATCTATAAATATTTTGAAACGTTTCTTCATCCATGCACCTTTTAGGAGCTTCTTCTACGTGTGATAAATTAATAATATATACATATATTAATTTATGTTTTATTTGAATCTTCAAAAGACTGTAATACTAACGCCACAGATACCAACGTAGGCCAACGCCACCCCCATGAGTTGTGTCCTATGTGGAACCCATTCGACAAATATCTGGATTGGTATCCTCAGAGGCATCGTTTGAACATGGGGAGCCGTGACGGATTTTACGTGCCCAAGATCCCTTTAGAGGACACGGTCCCACTTCTGTCCACATTTTGGATTCGCCACAATTTGGGTCCTCATCAGAAGGTGGCGGCGGCTTCTGAATATTGGCGTCCCTCGGAAACTGCTAGTCTTATAAATAAAAATGAAATTCTGTTTGTTTGTTTGTGGATTTGATTCGTATACAAATCCACAAAAATGGACCTATCGGCCTGAAATTTAGCACAGATATGTAAAATAATATAGAATAAATCGTAGTCCACTTTAAAACTTTGAAAGTCCACCCGTTCCCGGAATTTAAGAGATTTTTTATGCTCTCCACGCAAAAAGCTTTCCGTAATTGTAACCCCTGTAGTGAAAAAAGTGTGAAATAAGGATCGTGGTTGCCATGTGTGGCGATTTTGCCGAATAAGATGTTTTTAATTCTCAAAGTAAAAATAAAAGAATAATAATGATTTTTTTTTTGTTAGTTTAAATTCGTAAGGTTATTTTTTTTTAAAAATTATAATATCGTGTGCATGGGAAATCGGAGCAGGAATGAAATGTTTTATACGCAAAACAATAAGAATTGAAGATTTCCGAGGCTAATAGGTAAATTTTTTTAGTTTGGCGAAAAAATAAAATGGCTCAAAAGCCGATTTTGAGAAAGTGAGTTCTAGCGGTTTGCACAGATTTCGGCTTGGCGCAATTTATTGAGAGCTTAAGGAAATAGATTTTTGAAAACAAGTGCAAAGGTTTTATTAGAATACAGCGTTAAATTTTAATGATCCGTGAAGAAATAATGCAGTTGTTAAGGGATTTACAGCGATCTATCTCCAGAATTCTCGCCAAATGAGTACATTGATTTAAGTTGGGGGAATTCCGCCAATTTTCAGAAAATTGAAATCTTCTCATTTAGTACATCGGAGTAACGATGAATAAAACACGTTATAGTTGATAATTTTAAGAAATTCGGCTGTATTAAGGGATTCCACTTTTCAAATAAAGGCTTGCTTTACTTTTTCGCGGTCGAACCATTTCCCATATTGATTGCTGCTAAGTCAATGCTTCGAATGATTTCCTGAAAAAACGCTTGCAAAATGGCGTATGTTGGCACTTTGGCGAGGTTTAGATTTGAAACTGGATTTTATTTGAGACTGGGATATATAATGACACTGGTTATAGATAAAAATGAATGTTGGTATGTGTGTATGAGGTTGAAAAACTCCAGCACCGTTGAGCACCGTTGCACCATGAAATTTGGTTCACCTAAGTCTTTTATTATGGAGAAGCTTTTTATGCTATCCGTTTTCCTCTAACTTGCCACCAGGTGGCGCAGTAGAACGTCAAATTCTATTCCGTTTAGCAGTTTACTATGCGAATATCGTCCAACCGATTTCGATGAAATTTGGTACACGCGGATATTAGAACACGGAGAATATTTTTCAGTATCCATTTTGCTGTAACTTGCCGCTAAATGGCGCTGCAACGCATCAACTTCTATACCGTTCGACCGATCGGCATAAAATTTCTTATACTTACACATTTCAGCACGAAGAATATATTCTAACTGTGTTTCTTTTGATGTTACTCACCACTAGATGGCACTGCAATGCATTATTATTTTAACTCGCCACTAGATGACGCTGCAGCAGGCCAAATTCTTGACCATTCAAACGGTCGCTATGAAAATCAGTATACATAGCTATTTGAACAATGAGAATATTTTGGCGTTATTCATTTTGCTATAACTCGCCACTTGACGGCACTGTAGCAAATAATTACTTTAATTAACCACTAGATGGCGCTGCAGTGTATCACTTCTTGACTGTGCAACTGATCGCTATGAAAATAGGTATACATAGATATTTGAACACGGGGAAGAGTTTCGCGTTAGATGAAGCGTCAACACACGAACTTCAGGGCTGTCCAGCCGATCGTCCTGAAATTTAGTATTCATCGATATCTGAAGACGAAGAATATTTTCGCCGTATCCGTTTTGCTAAAACTCGCCACTAGATTGCGCTACGCCGCATGGCCTTCTGCGCCGTACAAACGATTGCCTTGAAATTCGGTATGCATGGTTATTGAACACAATATAATGCGATATCCTTTTTGCTATATCTCTTTATTACAATGAATAGTAATCACCACAAATCGTAATATCAAAAAGTCCATTCATTCCCGTGCGAAGAACGGGTACGTCAGCTAGTAATATATAAATATATTAATTTATGTTTTATTTGAATCTTCAAAAGACTGTAATACTTTTAAAGACTTGTTTTTCGTAACTACTGCATATTTTAATATATTAATACAGCATTCTTCCTATACGTAAAAAACACTCAAAATACTGGGGTTAAACGATAAAATAAATAAAAACTTTGTGAAAAAAACACACATAAAATGTAACTTATAATACGTTACGATCGTTCCGACCAAAAAATTCTTTCGGTCTTCATCTGACAAAGCCCGAGACTCAGGGGCGTATTCAGAGGGGGCTGCTGCCCCTCTCTCCCAAAATGGGACCCTTTACTTAGTTTACAATTGAACTTTAGCTTTAATTTTGATACCCAGCCACCCCGAAATAAAATCCTCGCTACGCCACTGCCGAGACGAAGGGCTTTGTCTGATGAAGACCGAAACAATTTTCTGATCGAAGCGATCTTAACGTACATTTATGTGTGTGTTTTTCACAAAGTTTTTATTTATTTTATTCTCCCTATACTTCCGTGTATACGTATGTTCGTGTCAGTGGCGTAGCCAAGGGGGTATAGGGCGGGGGCCCAACCCGCCCTCCAATGAGGAATTTTTTTGCCATACAAAATGCATATTCTGCGAACATCCCGTATGAATAACGTGTATACAAATTCTCTCTGTAAGAAACCGAACAAAACTGCAGACCGTTAGATCGACAGCCGCGCGGTAGGCCCGAACGTGGGACCGTAACGCTTCCACCATCTGCCATGTTCAGTGTCTTATTTATTTATTTATTTATTGCAGTATAGTTTGTTTAGATACTGATCCCATCTTCCAGAAAAATTTCATATTTTTTATTTATTATTTTTTTAATCTGTTAGAGTAATTTTAAACAATTTAACTTAGCTCCTGAATAATTTGCATAGAGAATTTTCCTCTTTTCTTTTTAATAGTACCCCTAAGCAGAGGGGTGGAGGGCTTGGTCGGAGGCCATTTTAAGGGGTTCTAAGGCATATTCATGTTTCATCTGGAGAAAACCGCCCAAAACTCCATGACATTTTACTCTTTTTAAAATAAGTTAACCATAAGCGGAATACCGCATCTAGAAATTTTCTGCCCGGGTCGGGCGTCCCCCCCGCTTACTCCACGCCACTGCGAACATCCCCCACTTCCGACACCCATAACATTTTGTTTGATTGAAATGTAAACGCATCATTTCACGAATTTTTGAAAAGCGAAAGTACTACAAAAGTAGTTTTTCTTTTAAATATTTCAAAATGAAAATTGGCCTAAAAATTGGATTGTTTCTTATCTTAAAAATTCTCCGACGAATGAATCAGGAGTCCCCGAAAGGGAAGGTTCATTGGCTCCCTGACAGGGGGCACGTGCACCCCCCCTCGATTCTCTGCTGGCGCCTACTTTGATTATTAGAATAATTCGTTAAAACACAAAACGATTAAAATTTACCCTTGCCATGGGTATACTAAACCAAAACCTATTAATACGAACCAGTGGCGTAGCCAGAATTTTTTCATGGGGGGGGGTTACGACTACTGCAACTCACATTTGTGTATAAGTGTACGGGATAAGGGAGCGAAGAATATGCATTTTGTATGGCGAAAAATTCCTCATCGGAGAGGGGGGGGGAGGGGTTGTGACCCCCTAGGCTACGTCCCTGACACGAACATAGGCATACACGGAAGTATAGGCAGAATAAAATAAATAGAATCTTTGTGAAAAAAACACACATGAAATGTTACTTATAATACGTTACGATCGTTTCGAACAAAAAATTCTTTCGGTCTTCCTCAGGCAAAGAAAGACCTTCGTCTAGCGCAGTGGAGTAGCTAGGATTTTATTTCGGGGTGGGCTGGGTATCAAATTTAAAGCTAAAGTTCAATTGTAAGCTAAATATGGATAACAAAGCGTCACGGGCAGAATGACAAAACGAAGACAGAAAAACTTTTTTTTGAGGGTCGCACCGGATTCCCGGGTGCTTGAAACTGATAGAAATCGTAAAATTTTTGAATTCCAAGAAATGTACAGACAAAAGTCTAATTTTATATATATAGATTATTCGAGTCATTCAGTTATATTTTTATTTGATTATAAAATTCGTAACAGATAATGGAACAAACGGAGAGCGAAGATATTCGATGTGGGTACCCTGATACCAGCTTTTTAAAAAATACCAAGTGTGTCGGGTCATTGACGTGAGGGTTAAACAGTATTTTGACCTTTTCGATAGAGAAAAAGCAAAACATGTCGAAAATGCCGCTTTTCAGTTTCCATACACTAAAGTGTACCGACCTAAAACTCAGAATCAATGGAACTTTTTTCTCAAGCAAGCTTGCTATATAAGCTGTCAGTGTCCCGCAGTGGTCTGGGTGCTAAACTCCTTTCCCACTAGAACGCGGCAAGTGAAGGAGCATCCGGCTTGGCCAGTGCTAGGGAAGGTCAACTTCCTTCCGGCTCGACTACTGTGGGACCGTGTACGCTAATGGGAGCTGGTGCACGTATTATCTGTCGTGGCTTCAATGTCCTCCAAGTTTTAAACGATACGTCTGGGGGTGCCGATTTTAAGAGGGTTGGCCCCTTCTCTGGGATTGGTTCAAAATTAGGGGACCACGGGGTAAATCGTACTTCCTCCCACTGGGGGCCCTAAAAATGGAAGGTGCACCCCCCTCTGCCCATCGCCTCCCTTCAGGAAGGGGGATCTGGCACCGCCGTTTGTGGTTGCCAGAGGGCATCAGAAACAACAACAACACACCCGTTTGTGTAGAATCAAATTTAAACGCTTGGGAAATTGTTCGCATAGGCAAGTGAAGTCACTTCAGATTTTTACTTTCCGGACATGTACCATGTAAGGAAAGTATTGTAATCATGAAAAAATTCGAATTCGAGATTTTGGTGTATTTACACGTTTTGAGGTCTTCTGAATTCATTTATCCTATGGTGTGTGTATGTATGTGTGTATGCCAGTGAACACGATAGCTCCTAAACGGGGAATTCGATTGAGCTCAAATTGGGTATATACCGGGTGTTCCAAAAATGACCGGTATATTTGAAAAATCGATAAAAACTAAACGGGCAGCGATAGAAATAAACGGTTTGTTGCAATATGGTTGGAACAACAGTAAATTTTCAGGCAGACATACACAAAATTAGTTACAATATTCAAAAAAAAGATGGCGCTGCAGGCGATTTGAAAGATGTAGAAGAAAACGTAGTCTGTGAGTTCCGCCATTTCACAGCAAGCTTCCAATCTGCGAACAGCACACGCGCGCCATCTGTTGTTGAAAATTGTAACTAATTTTGAGTTTGTATGCCTGAATTATTCTTGGTTCCAGAACTGACCTGCATGTTCAGAGTGTAACGATGACAGGCCACATCTATCGGGATGTCATTCTGGAACAACATGTACGTTTGTTTCGGGGCGCCATGGGTGCTGAATTTGTGTTTATGGATGACAACACCCGTCCTCACCGTGCAAACATTGTAGACGAATGCCTTCAATCGGAGGATATCACCCGTATGCATTGGCCAGCATACTCACCGGACTTGAATCCAATAGAGCATGTGTGGGATATACTTGGCCGACGAATTGCAGCCCGTCAACCCCCTCCCACCTGTCTACCGGAACTTCGGAGTGCATTGCTTGATGAGTGGTGTAATATTCCCCAAGATCAGATTGATCATTTGATACTCAGCATGCCTAGGCGTTGTCAGGCCTGTATTGCATCGTCCGGGAGACATACTCCGTATTAACCATCCTACTAACCATGTTATACTGTTTTTTGTAAATAGGTTCTTTTTTGAAATTTGGTCAAGGGAGTAAAACTTGCAATTTTTATTAATTATGTCAAACATATAGCATCTTTTTTGCTCTTTACTTTTTGTTTAATAAATAGACTTTACAAATAAGTCAAATTTGTTTTGCTTCTTTCTCTTTCTTTGCCTGAACTTCATTATCCTTAATTTATGGACATGAGTGCATTTTTACTTGATTATAAAATTCGTAACAGATAATGGAACAAACGGAGAGCGAAGATATTCGATGTGGGTACCCTGATACCAGCTTTTTAAAAAATACCAAGTGTGTCGGGTCATTGACGTGAGGGTTAAACAGTATTTTGACCTTTTCGATAGAGAAAAAGCAAAACATGTCGAAAATGCCGCTTTTCAATTTCCATACACTAAACTGCATCGACCTAAAACTCAGAATCAATGGAACTTTTTTCTCAAGCAAGCTTGCTATATAAGCTGTCAGTGTCCCGCAGTGGTCTGGGTGCTAAACTCCTTTCCCATTAGAACGCGGCAAGTGAAGGAGCATCCGGCTTGGCCAGTGCTAGGGAGGGTCAACTTCCTTTCGGCTCGACTACTGTGGGACCGTGTACGCTAATGGGAGCTGGTGCACGTATTATCTGACGTGGCTTCAATGTCCTCCAAGTTTTAAACGATACCTCTGGGGGTGCCGATTTTAAGAGGGTACTACTCCCTTCTCTGGGATTGGTTCAAAATTAGGGGACCACGGGGTAAATCGTACTTCCTCCCACTGGGGGCCCCTAAAAATGGAAGGCGCACCCCCTCTGCCCATCGCCTCCCTTCAGGAAGGAGGATCTGGCACCGCCATTTGTGGTTGCCAGAGGGCATCAGAAACAACAACAACACACCCGGTTGTGTAGAATCAAATTTATTTAAACGCTTGGGAAAGTGTTCGCATAGGCGAGTGAAGTCACTCCAGATTTTTACTTTCCGGACATGTACCATGTAAGGAAAGTATTGTAATCATGAAAAAATTCGAATTCGAGATTTGGGTGTATTTACACGTTTAGAGGTCTTCTGAATTCATTTATGCTATTTTTACGAGATGTATGTATGTATGTACATGTGCATGTGAGTGAACATGATAGTTCCTAAACGGGGTATTCGATTTAGCTCAAATTGGGCATATATGTTATAAACCACCGTCGCAAGACAGGTATTGATTTTGGTGTGTATAGGACTTAAATTTTTCTACAGGACTACGACAAAGGTTTCTTTTACATTATGGCCTATGGGAGGAAATTCTTGAAAGTGCGCTAGCGTTTAAACGGGGCATTCGATTGAGCTTAAATTGGGTATATATGTTACAAACCACCGTCGCAAGACCGGTATTGATTTTGGTGTGTATAGGACTTACAGTTTTTCTACAGGGCTACGACAAATATTTCTTTTACATTATGGCCTATGTGAGGAAATTCTTGAAAGTGCGCTAGCGTTTAAACGGGGCATTCGATTGAGCTCAAATTGGGTATATATATATTATAAACCACCATCGTAAGACCGGTATTGATTTTGATGTGTATAGGACTTATAGATTTTCTACAGGGCTACGACAAAGAATTCTTTTACATTATGGTCTATGGGGAGAAATTCTTGAAAGTGCGCTAGCGTTTAAACGGCGCATTCTATTGGGCTTCAATTTGGTATATATGTTTGAATTATTCATCGATTAAAATTTATTTAAATGCTTGGTAATGATCTTAAACATAAGTGTTCGGAAAGTCGAGTGGAGTCACTCCAGATTCTTTATGTTTGTAACCTTAATTTTAGACACCAGTGTAGTACTAATGTAAATGAATCAATAATTGTGAAATAATCAAGACACACCAGTTTACTTGTTAATAGAAATGTGACCAGTTTATTTCTAAGAAGCAAGTGAATTACTCCTAGTTTTTTTTATTTTTTTAAATGAACATAATACAAACATTTTGTGCAGCACAGATATACACATTAGTCTGAAAGAATGAGAACTAGGAAATATAAATATACATAAAAAGAGCGTTAAACTAACTCATCCTTGTACATAAGTGATCGACACGAAGGTCATATAACAACAGTGCGATAAATTTCGAATTACACTACAGCGGTACAAACACCTGCGATTGTGGAAACACAATGTACACCAGAAAATACGTTAATGCTGAGAAAAAGAGGCACTTTCTGAAAAAATAAAAATTCTAATTTGTAACATGTTTCGTCATTCGTTTTTTCTTTTTTTTTAAATCTTCCTTGATGTTCATTATACATGCAAAGTTTTACGAGTGAATTTACGTAGTTATATGTCAGCTGGAGATATCTCATGTCTTTAAATTACATTGAGAGTCCATTGTTTGAATTTGTGTTCGTATTATTCTGTGGCTGAGGAGATATAGAAGCTTCGGCGCTGACATTTTGGTCACAGCACTTTGCACTTGAAGAGTCACGCGATCTAGGGGGGTGTGACTATTTTAGCGTGACTACCTTGGATTAAGATGCTTACACTTTCTTGGTCACATGACTTTTCGAGGGCAAAAGGAAATGACTGAATTTTCAGTATTACAGCCTGTATATCTCGACAACCACGGTATTACATACTCATATTTATTACCGAAGACTGACAGCTTTATCTGTACTGGGCTGCTTTAAAGTTGTGAATGTCAACTTAGATCCTCCTACGGCGCCACTGATTTAATGTGGATGTACAGGGTGGGGTCCGATCAGTTTTCGATTTGACCCACTCAGAGTTCGACATCCTGTCAACCGGCTTGCCATGGTTTCAATAGTCCCACATTAGTATTTACTGAAGGAAAAAAAGTAAGACTAATTTTATTAATCAAGCAAAGTAGAAGCTGTAGAATTAACGCGCTTATCCAAATCTCGTGCGACCCGCATTTTGATGCAAGATAAAGCTAAGGTAAGTTACGTAAGTTAGGTTCTTTATTTATTCTATAACACTTGATAGGTAGTCTTATTTTGTAACTTATTAAGGCTCAAAAAATATTTTTATTTGACATTAGAGGTTGAATATGAATGCTTTTAAAGACATGAGATCTATCAGGATGTAGATTCATATATTGAATGAATGCGTTGCAATCGGAATTTAGTTTGAGATGTAACATAATGATATTTTTAAATAGATTTTACTTTGAATCATTAGGTGTATACGTTGCTGATTTTCTTTTAAAATTTTCTTTTTAATACATTTCTACAAATTGTAACAGACAGTTTTAATGCAAAATATTCCTTGTTAAACTAATTTAGCTTACTTTGTCTATTTAAAAAAAATTAAATGCATATAACTAAAACTGATAATTTTACAGTGCTAGAGAAAATTACATTAAGTAGTCAATCTATTCATTTGTAATTCCTTAGTGTAAATGTATTAAAAATCGAATAACTCGCCAAATATATATATTGAGTATTTTTCGACAGTTAAATAAATTAAGTAATGATTAAATTCAATAATTCATTGAATTAATTTTGATTTACGATAGCACACATTACAAAATGCTATGAAATTTAAAATACAACAATTTTTTTCTGCTCTAGTTACACAAAACACAGATTAATAATCACAAAGCATTATAAAGTATATTAAAATTTCATTATGAATTTTTAAAATGATATTTATTTATACAGTATACACCTATTTAAATACTTGTTTTTCATGACATTCAGAAATTACTATTAAAATTTCAAATGAAAATTTTATTTTTTTAAATGATTGAATTTGCAATGAGATTTACAAACCAAAAGTTTCGTTTTGTTTTAAAAACTCGCCAATTTCTCGGTAACGTAACAATATCAAAAATACATTGATGCTCAAAGTTATTTATGTCTAATTGCTTTTCAAAAATAATAAAAATTACCGTACCTCTTTATTTTTCGCTCCATTTTCTTAATAAACATATGGACATATGCACTCTTAGAAGCATCAATTTGCATACGCCATAATTCGTGCACATATTTAAATTGTGGAACAAAAATAATAAAATAATATAAAACGTGACCTGTATGTACATAGCATTTTAGATGCGAATAACACTAGCTCAACAAACATGCTTTGCTGATTTCTTCTTTTTTTTTCACATGAACAATGTACAAAACGATTCCCTACACATTTTTTCTCATTTAAAAATGAATATACAGATTACAACATACAAAAGCAGTGGCATAACAACTACAGTCTCTGGCCATGTTATTTAGTCAACCCATCATTAAAAATACAACCATCACATTATTAGCTGTTAAGGTTTAATTTAACGAAGCAATTTATGTTTTAACTTTATGATAATACATTTGATACGCGTATCATTTTCATTACAGTTAAAACCATTTTCATTACAGTTAAGTTGATAAGGTTTAATTTAACGAAAAAATGTTTTGCTTTATAACAATGCATTTGATACTGATTTTTCATTACTATTTGGTTCAATAACCGATGATAATAAATCGCCGGGCAATACCGCATTGTCTTCAACATGTATTTCTCGCATGTCACAAAGATATCCATGGTCAATACGTGACGTCAACGAAGCGTCACAATATGACTATTTTCTTGCGACGTGAACTTGATGATCCAAATGCGACGAAACACTTTCAAAACATTAAGTGACATTGACATTCCTATCTCCCCGTTTTAAAACCGTAAGTGAAATCGACGGCATTTTGATATCACGAGTTTGAAAGCTCCACGAGGTTAAGCTGTGCCTATGCAAATTTTTCATCACAAGCAGAATAATTTTGCAAATTCTCAGATTTTGGAATGATGTAGAAATGTCACAAAACGACACATTTGTGACACTTTAGTGACGCATGAATTCGCACAATTTCACTACAAAGTCATTAACTGGAACACTGTACTTTTATCAGAAGTCTAGAAAAATTCTTCTTTTCCTTCATTTATTCTTAACTTATTTTATGATTGTTGATTAGTAATTAAGCTATAACTTAACAATATATATTTTTTGTTACATTTTATATATTTTATAATTACTTGCAGTTTATAAGGCATAACTATAAAATGAAAAATTAACAAAAGTGTCGAAGTCACAGAAATAAATTTATAAAATTTATATTACATTAAGAAAAAAAAATTGCTATAAAATTATAAACATAGGAAAACAAAATTTAAATTAATAACGTGATTGTAAATTTTTTGATGGATGCACTAATAATACAGTCAGGGACTGTAAAATAAAAATGTGTCTACTAAAAATAATAAATGCAATGTTTACAAAATACCGGTCATCGTTTAAACACTTTATCTGCACATAATTATATTAGAGTTATCACCGGTTTCCTTAGGGTCTGTTAAAACAGTGATTTTGTATGTTGTGTTAGGAAGTAGAGAAATATACAAGATTTTGAAAAGATGTCCGATTGTGTACAGATTAAATATTTCATGCCGACATCTATCATACACATCTTAATTGATTGGTGGAATTAAAGAAAAACATCATTAGGTGCAATATACAGGTATGTTAGTGAGTTTCAAACGTTGGTATTAAGAATTCATAATTTCATGTTCTTTGATGATTGAAGATAAGTGAAGACGACAGCATTAAACTAATTTATTTTGAAATATAATGCTAGTCTGCCAATTACATTCAATAGAATTTAATATATTGGTATGTAATATATTGTTACAAAGGTACTGACTGTACCAAAACTTTGTAACTGTAAACTGTAAAATTCATGACTGTAAACTAATGATAATAAAGGAATATTGAAATTATTTAGAAAGAAAACTGTACTTGAAATCTGTTGTAAAGAGAGTGTTCACAATTTTTTATCTGGGTATTCTACATTCATTATTGCATTACAGCATATAAATGTTTAAAAATGAATTCAGCAAAATTTTGGAAGAAAACTTCCACCCAAAATTTTAAAGTGTAGATCATTTTCATTAACTTAATACAACAGCTTCATTTACAATAGATAATAAATGCTTATATACTTAGAAAAAGATTCGTAATTTTTCACTGAAAGATCCTTAAATTGTTTGTTTATCAAATAAGTTATAGAAACTCACTACATACCTCATTTTTTATGAGCATTTGACTATCCAATGAATAATATTTCTATTGAATAAAGGTTTTGATATAAAAGACAAGAAAATTTGTCTGCATTGTGATCATATATACATGTTAATTAAATTGTAATTTAATTTCAGAGAAAAGAAATATTTATTTAACCGAATTCATTTTAATTTATTTTAAAATACTGATAAAAATAACTTAATTACTTTTTGTGAAAACAAATTGAATGATAAATGCAATCAACACATCGTCAGAATTTCTGTTTTGACTGATGAGATTAAAATTTTGTTTCTTCTGTTCAAGATAAGCCATAATTTTCAAGCTTTTACTATCCTTACTATATATCAACAAAAATAATAAAAATCCATATTTTTTTCTGCTTCAAAAACATGAGTTTTGTTTCTATTTCAAAACAAAACAATCACTAACCTTTACTTTTTGACATACTTTAAGCTGTACGCTGACAAAATACTTTTCAACGGAACATAAAACTATACAAATAATCTCTAAAAGTCAGTTTTTTTTACATCAGTTGTAGTGAAGAAACATAAAAAAGAAAACTAATTCACTTGCATTTTTGTTTTTAATCTTTTTACCATGTAAAATGATTTTCAGTGGTGAAAAAAAGTCTCCATAGATTATTTTCCACGTGCTTGTCGCATGTGAATCACATTCATGCAACTTCCAAAAGGAGAATGGAAACGAAAGAAAGATGGCGCGTTCAACACTTCTGGATGCATTTACACTTTCGTATGACGTCCACCTGCGTCGTGTATTTTGTGCCGTTGGGACAGACCATGCGTACGCTGCGTCGCTTTATCCTCTGCGGCCTGCAGCACTGCTCCCCGCAGGAACCGACGCAGTTGGCCATTTTGATCATCTTGTTGGAACGGCAGCCATTTTCCTCCAGGAATTCCCTGTACTGCTCCTTCTGACAAGTGGGGGCTGGAACAGAAAGTTCTATATCTTAGTGCTGACTGAACTCCGTCAAAGCTGCAAGTATAGGCTGAATTCATATTGGCCGCTCCGTTACCGTGTCTGATGAGATATACAGGCTACGGCGCTGACATTTTGGTAACACCTCTTTGCACTCAAAGAGTCATGTGACTTATGGGGTGTGACCATTTTAGAATGGCTATCTCAGATTAAGATGATCATACCCCCTTCAACACACGACTTTTCGAGGGTAAAGTGGTGTGACTAAAATGGCAGCACCGCAGCTTGTTATCTCGTCACCCACGCTCCGTTCCGCAACGACGTCACAAAACTCTTTGTAACGGACGCGAGTTTTCATTGCGGCATATCTAACAACAACGGATATTCCACAAGCTGACTGCAAGGATTAACCAATGACAGAACGAGTTGCGTTTTTTCGCTAAATCTCATTGGTCCATCTTTTGAATGGGCGGCGTAGCTTCTCTTTTGCTAAGAAACGTTCTGAAAGAACAACTTTTAACAGCTGTGAACGACAACGAAACGGTACGGTCTGTATGAATCCAGCTATACACTGCTGGGGAAGGGTTATTTGCATCAATGGTAATCCATTATCCGAAATAAAATTCCTGAAATAACATGGATGGAGAAATTTATTTCAGACTGTAATTGCAATCTTTGTCAGTGAGTTTTCCTTCACATAGTCGCAAAATTGATAGAATTCTTAAATTGCCGGATTCCCACGTATTGTTAATTAACCCGCTATTATCAGATAAGGTTGGCTTGTACGTTTGTTTTTTGTATGAGAACTCACAATGTACCGAAATCTTCCCCCTTTTATTTAATTAGATTTTTACAAGGCCGCTGTAGCTCAGTAGGGAGAGGTGTCGTTCTCGTAGCCGAAAGGTTGTGGGTTCGATCCTGGGACCAACCAAAGACAGCCGTGCCCACTAATGGCGACTGGGGCACGTTAAATTCGTCGTGTTTGCAATGCCCTACAAGTTCTTATTCAAAAACGATACCTCTGGCGGTGGAAAAACTAAGCCTTGGAGTCTTCTGCTTGATATCTGCTTCAAAATTAAGAAGCCCTGCTAACGATCGGTAGTGCTGCCATCTATCGGCACGCAAGTGAGGTAAAAATGAATTCTTTGGGAGTTAGTGGTAGAAATTAACATCCTTGGACGGTATTGCCATTATCGAACTAATCTGGATTTGGGGTTGGTACTAAAAACCGTAGAAGCCCACGCAGTCTATGAAAACTAGACAGACAGAAACACTTTTATTTAACTCACACTCAATGTGCAGGTCCAATCTTGTGATTAATTTAGTGGTAATTCATAATAACATCTGTTATTCTCGTAATAAATTTAATCACTTTATTACGTATTTTTAATTTCTAATTTTAAAGCTTATGATTCCTAAAAGGGTAATTCATGTCCCTTGATTACGATAGGCGAAATCAATAATAAAGAGTTACCTTTTTCACAGTGAACTCCACTCCAGCCTTTCTTGCACTGACATTCGTAGTTCAGTTTGTCTACAGGAATGCATTTCCCTTTTTTGCAAGGGTTTTCCTTACAAGGGTTTGGATCGTCTATATCAGCACAACCCGGCGTCACGCGCTGCTGTTTCTTGGCAACCATGAAGTCCAATAGCTTCCCATTCAGCCTGACATCCTTTATACATCCTGAAAGAAAGAGATTCTTATTTTTCACTACATACAATTCAGGCCCAAATTATTATATTATAATATTTTGTTTATGACTGCAGTTTAGCATTTAAGGTGTGCTGGAAAGTTGCCAAGATTGGGAACAGTTAGCGTGGGGCGTAAACCCAAAGTCTGGGTTCCTAGATGTAGAAGACGTACAAGCTGCCAAGAAGGAACAAGTTGAATCTTCGATGCCTGAGACGTATTTTGCATCCTGTGCGTCTTCAGCTTTAGTCTACGTACTCCAACGGTTGAGTATGCGTGCTAAGCCAAACGCGCGTTTTGTGTAAGGCCTGCTTCTTTGGTGTGTCTCTGTTCTTAAAGTCTATTGAAACTTC
The DNA here is from genome assembly GCA_038373885.1 of Cheiracanthium punctorium. Lineage (NCBI taxonomy): Eukaryota > Metazoa > Arthropoda > Arachnida > Araneae > Cheiracanthiidae > Cheiracanthium > Cheiracanthium punctorium. The sequence goes on along the minus strand of JAWZYV010012211.1, from coordinate 154,444 downwards.
GTCGATTAAAAGTGCAGGAGGCATGTTGTTGCATATTATGTAAGACGTAACTGATGATATGGGATTCCTAATCTTCACGAAGTTTTCTGAAAAAGTGTTTATTATTATTATTATTTATTATACAATGCTTCCATTACAACGAATCCATGCCAACGTAGCTTATTACGGACATTTAGAAAAATTGATAACACTGCCGACTCGATATTTACGACCGACTGGAACAGTGTGAAAAACTCTGGAAAGTGGATTTATCGCAGACTTAGAAACGATCGAAACAACTTAAACGAACTCACTGTCGAAGCAATCATAAAATTGGTGCTGAGTATGCATACCAACAGTTAAAATTGTGTGAAAAATGGTGGTACGTATACTTATCACGACCTTAGAAATGGGCGAGATATCTGAAAAATCTCATGATCCAAGCAATGACAAAACAGGTGGTAAGTATACTTACCATCAATTGCAATTGTATGGAAAATGGTGATAAGTATAACTTACCAAGCCCTTAGAAACGGTAGAGACACCTGAACAAACTCACCGTTGAAGCAATGATAATATTGGTGTGGTAAGTATACTTACCACCAACTGCAATTGCTTGGAAAATGATGGTATATTTTCCACTGTTTTAGAAACGATGAGACAACCAAAAGCACAAACTCACCGTCGAAGCTTGATGTGTTCCGCAGGTGCCACTGCTTGAGGGCGCTGGCGGCGACCTCCTCCGAAACACCCCCTATGAAAAGTGGCGACGACACCTCGAGATACTCCCTACTTCCTTCGTTGATGATGGTCCTGGAACTGCCGCCGTCCACCCTCATCGTGAAGTTCTTTTTGACCAGCGATAGCTCCACCGTGTGCGGCTCGCCGTCGGACACCGTCTCGTAGCTGAACATGGTGGATACGGGATAATTACCCACGTCATAACTAACCTGAAGTGATAAAAAAAGCATAGTATGTTTAGCATTTATCCTACACACCCTAGATATAGAAAGCCGAATAGCTGAAGCTTTGATGTCTATCACTAAATCTATAAAAATGACATCAAAGTTTTATTTTCACAAAGTAAAAACATTTAAAATTTGTGGCTAGCGTCCATAGAATTTTTTAAGGGAATCCGGCATGTTGTGTGGCAATACGATAGAATCAGATCCACAGATAGGATCAGAATTATATTTAAGAATTATACTCTTTTATTGACGTCAATACATTTGAATATCGTTCTGAAAGAGTTCTTAGGGTAGTCTCAATATATTATACAGGGTGTGCCATAATTCCCTCCCGGGTTTGGAAAGCTTATAAAAAATATATATATATTACCAATAGAGCAACAAAGTTGACTTTATTGGAGAAAGAAATGTTGAAAGTTTTATTTCACAAAAGTCCAACATGTGAACTGCAGAGACAGACTAATGCATTTTTGTCGGGGTGGGCAGTTAGTTTGCCGGTAGGGGCGGTTAGTTAGAACGATCAGATATACATCCATTTTATGGAAGTAAAATAGGATCTTTTACATTAATTTTTTTTCTCAATAGGAGCAGTAGCCCCTCCGCCCACCCTATAATCCGTCCTTGTTTCGTGATGCGTCAGATATCAAGCCTAAAGTCAAATTCTTCCCACATTCGTTTTATCATGGTAACAAATTCAGTTGTGAGCCTTTGGGGTGAATTTCGTCTTTGAAACGAACACACTATCTTTTATGTAACTCCATAAAAAATCGCTTGGAATTAGGCCGGAGAGCGAGGTGGCCACGGAAGAAGGCGATTGTCGTCGGCAGAATCTCATCCAATCCAACGACGAGAAAGCCCGTTATCTGTGAAACAAAACTTGCAATGTTCCTTTCTTAGAAGACTTTACTGGAGAAGAAACATTGCAAGTTTTGTCTTTCTTGGAGAACAAACTGTCTGCCCTCCTCCCATCCTCATCCCCGACAAAATAGCATAATCCGTCAGTTGTCACGAAAGGTTCACAAATTGGACTTTTGTGAAATAAAACTTGTAAGATTTGTTTCTCCAATTAAGTCAACTTTGTTGCTGTATTGGTACTATGTATTTTTTTTATAAGCCTTCCAAACTGAAGAGGGAATTGTGACACACCCTGTGTATAATTTTCCTGAGGTAATGTTAACACATTTGAATATTGTTCTGAAAGAGTTCTTAGGGTTATTCTCAATATATCACAGTATTCAGCACAATAGTGTCATCTCTAAGTATGGACTTACGTGTTCTCGTTCATGTTTTCTTGGATTTTCACCATTATACCTTCTTGGACGGCCTACAACAATTTCTACCACCCACAAACACCAAAAGAAGCACGTATTTTACAAGTCACGGGCATCACATCTATATATATAATAGGCATACATTCATATAAAAACACGCGCGTATACAAATGCAACGTTGTGTCAAATTTCAAAACAATGGAAGAACTTTCAGAGATACGAGGTTATGCATAAACGAACATTTACATTTTTATTTATATAAATCTGAAATATTCGTAAAAGGGAAGTTCGTTATAAAGGGATTTTACTGCAGAACTATCAGCAACATGGCAGTCGAACTAATTGCCAATCGCGTGCCATGGGGCTAAAGAACTTCTTTAATGCAGCTGACTCAGTGACAAGCAATCAGCGTTTCGATCAATATGGCGGTCAGTTTCATTAAATCTCTAGCTACGGATTGAAGGTTCTATCAACAAGGCTGGAGATGGAATTGCAAATCGTGTGCTACAGAGCGAAAAAAATTCTTTGATACAGATGGCTTTTGTGTCAGGCAACGGAGTTAGTCTACGGGAAGGGGTTCATTCCCCGTAGCAGCTTGTTAAAATTTCAGTTTTCCAAACTTCCACTGAAATGTGTAAACATTTGAAATCGAGTGACTTGCAGCTCTCCAAGCAGTTACCGAGCGAAATAAATCCTGCGCTGACTGCCAACCAGTTTTGCAGGTTTTGGTAGTTACCGAGAGATGTTGTCTGAACTACTTGCATTATCCAAACCTGTAAGGAGAGTTAAATCTCATAAGGGCTGCGGTAGCCCGGTTAGGAGAGGCGTCGATCTCGAAAAGGTTGTGGGTACGATCCTGGGAGATCAACCAAAGACCGCCGTGTTCGCTAAAAGCGATTGGGCCACGTGAAGTACGTCATGGTCGTAATGTCCTCCAAGTTCCTACACAAAGCGATACTTCTGGAGGGGGCAAAACTAAGCCGTGGGGTCTTCTGCTTGGTATTTTCTTCATAATTATGAAGCCCCCCCCCGCTAACGATTAGCAGTGCTACCAGATAGAAATGAGCTCTGCGGGAGTTTGTTGAAGAAGTTAACACCCTTGGCAGGTACTCGTAGCCATCGATCTGATCTGGATGTGGGGTTGGTAAAAAATTGGTACAAAAGCAGAAGTGCCTAAGCCCCCGTAATCCGTAAAAACAAGACAGGCAGAAGACAGAACAAACTTCATAAAGTGCAACTCTGGGGAGGAGATTGACGACTAGAAGATCCCCCATTTTGCTGTTAAATTGACAACGACTACATTTTTATAGTGTTTAGCAGTCTATCCAGTTGCCTTTTTTGCATAGACTGCGGAAAACTCCCGCCCGAAGAAGAAGTAGAAAACACTACTAACTAAGGCGACCATATTTCTACACGGTAATTTGGGGACAAATCAAGCATTGTCCTCGAATCTAAACAAAACTTGGGGACACTAGAAAATATTTTCGAGAACTTATTCGAGGACATAACATATTGCCATGTACACCCTCCAAAAAAAGTATTCGAGGTCAAGAAAATTTTCGTACGTCCATTTCATATTTAAAGCATGGTTCTTCATGAAAGGTGATTAATCATTAACAAAACTGAAAGGGGAAATTTGGCTCATAGTCGGATAATTTATTGAATGTCTGTACACGCTACACACACAACGACAACAAACGTTTTCAGAGATCGAATTTCATTGTTTCTCTGAGTAAATGGCGTTTTTAGTTGGTTTATTTTTCTTATTTCAGTTTTTTTTTCTGAAAGAAATAAACTAAAGGGAAATTTTCAGGGGAAAAAAGTACAAATCTTTAAATTTGGGGACTGTCCTCGAATTTCGAGGACGTATGGTAAGGTGACCAAATATTTTGTCACCTTACCATACGTCCTCGAAATTCGAAGACAGTCCCCAAATTTAGATTTTTTTTTTCATTTTTTGTCCTCAGTTTCGTAGTCAGAATCGGGGACATGTCCCCGATTCTGACTACGAAACTGGGGACATTTATAATTAATGCAATAATTAAAAGTAATTTAATTGAAAAACAATGCAATAATTAAAAATTGTCCCCAGTTCCATTTTTACATTCTGGGGACAATTTGAAAAACGTCCTGAAAATGGGGACTGTCCCCGGAAAATGGGGACGTTTGGTCACCTTAACGTATGGTCACCTTACTACTAACCCGTATGCGTCCCCGGAACAGCTCCACCGCCAGGTGCTGCGACTCGCCGTTGTACAGCATCACCCCGTTCGGCTTCTCCGTGGCGAACGTGATCTGTATTCGTGCGTCCGGCTTCACTCGCAGCGGCTCCCCGAGCTCCACGTACGAGCCCTCGGCGGCCCGCAGGCTGACGGACGTGAGGGACTCGCACCTCTTTCCCGCGAATCCCTGCGAGCACTTGCAGACGTAGTCCTTAGCCTGTGGCGAGGGCATGAAGCAGGCGCCGTGCTTGCAGTCGTGGTGCTGGCAGGGGGAGGTCTGAGGGTAGAGCAGGTCCACCATGTTCTCGAGCTCGCAGAAGGCGCCGGAGAAGCCGTCCGCGCACTGGCACCGGTAGCTGTTGACGCCGTCGAGGCAGGTGCCGCCGTTCTGGCAAGCGTTGTCCACGCAGTCGTCGATGTTGACGGTGCAGTTGTCGCCCGTGAAGCCCAGCGAGCAGGCGCAGCTGGAAAGAAATAATTTGGAATGAAAATCGGATTTTATGTAGGTTTTGTGCAAGTTTATAAACAGTTGTGTTTTTAAGTACTAAAAATTTACAATAAGCTAATGCGTTCATAAAAACGTTGTAGTTAGTTACTTGCCAATAATGTAGATGGCGCCAGCCTTGGGCTCATGTTACTATAATTTGAAATACGATCCAGTATTGCCAATTTAGCCATTTTGTGGCTAGATCTTAGTCAACTGGCAGGTGTGTGTGAGTGTGTTTGTGTTTTAGGGCAACCCTGCAGGCGGGGTATCTGCCTAGGATGAGGGGTGGAAAAGAAATAATTTGAAATGAAAATCTGATTTTAAATAGTTTTAGTGCAAGTTTATAAACAGTTGTTTTTAAGTACTAAAAATTTACAATAAGCTAATGTGTTCATAAAAACGTTGTAGTTAGTTACTTGCCAATAATGTAGATGGCGCCAGCTTTGGGCTCATGTTACTATAATCTGGAATACGCTCCAGGATTGCCAATTTAGCCATTTTGTGGCTAGATCTTAGTCAACTGGCAGGTGTGTGTGTGTGTGTTTGTGTTTTTGTGTTTTAGGTCAAACCTGCAGGCGGGATATCTGCCTAGGATGAGGGGTGCCTTGGCAGGAGGACTTTCTAAGGGGTTCTAACGCGTATTCACGTTAGAACCCCTTAGAAAGCGACGTCCACGCAGTCGTCGATGTTGACGGTGCAGTTGTCGCCCGTGAAGCCCAGCGAGCAGGCGCAGCTGCAAAGGGGGGTGAAAAAGAATAATTTGAAATGAAAATCTGATTTCAAATAAATAGTTTTGTGCAAGTTTGTTTTTAAGTATTAAAAATTTACAATAAGCTAATGCGTTCATAAAAACGTTGTAGTTAGTTACTTGTCAATAATGTAGATCGCGCCAGCTTTGGGCTCATGTTACTATAATCTGGAATACGCTCCAGGATTGCCAATTTAGCCATTTTGTGGCTAGATCTTAGTCAACTGGCAGGTGTGTGTGTGTGTGTTTGTGTTTTTGTGTTTTAGGTCAAACCTGCAGGCGGGATATCTGCCTAGGATGAGGGGTGCCTTGGTAGGAGGACTTTCTAAGGGGTTCTAACGCGTATTCACGTTAGAACCCCTTAGAAAGCGACGTCCACGCAGTCGTCGATGTTGACGGTGCAGTTGTCGCCCGTGAAGCCCAGCGAGCAGGCGCAGCTGCAAAGGGGGGTGAAAAAAGAATAATTTGAAATGAAAATCTGATTTCAAATAGTTTTGTGCAAGTTTGTTTTTAAGTATTAAAAATTTACAATAAGCTAATGCGTTCATAAAAACGTTGTAGTTAGTTACTTGTCAATAATGTAGATCGCGCCAGCTTTGGGCTCATGTTACTATAATCTGGAATACGCTCCAGGATTGCCAATTTAGCCATTTTGTGGCTAGATCTTAGTCAACTGGCAGGTGTGTGTGTGTTTGTGTTTTAGGTCAAACCTGCAGGCGGGGTATCTGCCTAGGATGAGGGGTGCCTTGGTAGGAGGACTTTCTAAGGGGTTCTAACGCGTATTCACGTTAGAACCCCTTAGAAAGCGACGTCCACGCAGTCGTCGATGTTGACGGTGCAGTTGTCGCCCGTGAAGCCCAGCGAGCAGGCGCAGCTGCAAAGGGGGGTGAAAAAGAATAATTTGAAATGAAAATCTGATTTCAAATAAATAGTTTTGTGCAAGTTTGTTTTTAAGTATTAAAAATTTACAATAAGCTAATGCGTTCATAAAAACGTTGTAGTTAGTTACTTGACAATAATGTAGATGGCGCCAGCTTTGGGCTCATGTTACTATAATCTGGAATACGATCCAGGATCCAATTTAGCCATTTTGTGGCTAGATCTTAGTCAACTGGCAGGTGTGTGTGTGTGTTTTTGTGTTTTAGGTCAAACCTGCAGGCGGAGTATCTGCCTAGGATGAGGGATGCCTTGGTAGCAGGACTTTCTAAGGGGTTCTAACGTGTATTCACGTTACATCTGGAGAAAACCTACCAAAACTCCAGACCGTTAGATCGACATCCACGCGATGGTACCCGAACCCGGGACCTTCACACCTCGGCCGTCTACCATTTTCAGCGGCATAACCACTGAATGACTCAAAAGCACTTGCAGACAATCATACTTCAGAAGCACAAGCACTTAGAAGTATAAACGATAATGGATAATTTATTTATTTTTTACACAGATTGAAAACATTTTTAGCCATTACTGGCCACTTTATCTTCGATTTCAACCACTTTTTCTCCGGCAGAGTTGGCAACACTGATAAACTCTCAGCTCACTCACATGCTGACTGCCGTGGTGTGGTGTTGTAGCCAGGGGGTCCAAATTAGCCACTTTGTGGCTAGATCTTGGCCAACTGGCAATACCGAAGTACTTTGTAAATCGGAAATAAAAGTCTAAATGACCTGAAAAACATTTGCAGACAAGCATATTTCAGCAGTACAAGCACTTAGAAGTAAATGCCAACGAATAGTTTTTTTTCTCAGATTGGAAAAATTTTTAGCCATTTCTGGCCACTTTTAACTTTGATTTAAGCCGCTTTTTCACCAGCAGAGTTGGCAACACTAGTTGTAGCTATCGATGTAGGGAAGTAGATGATATGATTACGGGAGTCGCTACTTTAAATGATGACATATCATAGCATTAGAACCGAAATACTTCATTAGTGGGGAACGATACTTCCTTACATCGGTAGATACATGTCGGCAGTCAGCATGTGAGTGAGCCAAGATGGTATTCCAGATTACAGGTAACATGGGCACAAAGTTGGCAGTATATATTAGGTTGTAACGAAAGTTTCCCGCCACCACAAATATCGCCTGCAAACAGTTCACGTTGGTGTGTTTGCTCACATTTTGTCAAACGATATTTGTCATTTGAAAGAAAGATACGTACTTTAGAACACTGCGTTGTTAAAAAATATCGTTATCATTAAGTACAAGGTGTCTGAAATGGAACTATCACGTTACTGGATTACAACCATCATTCACTTCCAGTTCTGTTGCAAAAAGTGCTACAGAATGTCAAAGAATTATGTGTGTAATTTAGATTCTAATGTTGTATCATATGGCACTGTGAAGGTTTGGTAAAAAACAGGGTCTATGGCATTCAAGGAGCTGAGCTATCTGGCCAGCCTACTGATGTTGATGAGGGCCACCTGCGAGAACTTGTGGAAGAAGATCAGTATTTAACCACTTGAGAGCTAGCTAAAGAGTTAGACATTAATGCCATGCCCATTAGCCATGCTATGCATCACATAAACTTCGTGTACAAGTTCAATCGCTGGGTGCCGCATGAGCTGACTCAAGCAGATTTGGCGGAGAACTTTCGTTACAACCTGATACATTAACTCATTTGTGCCTGGATATTTTTGCGACTTTCTTCGATTTTTACTGATAACAGAAATACTAGATAAATTTCTGATGTCAACTTCTTGAACAAGGGATGATTTCTTTTAAAATCATTATGCATAAAAATCGAAATATCAACATCCTACTGGGTCATGTTAAAATATTTTGTAGAGTTGAGGCTCAATACTCATGAACAAAGGCTAGGAAAAATAAATAACGTTTTCGACTAATAGCGACAATGCCGTCCCAAAAAAAGGACACTAGGCATAAATGGGTTAATGACAAGTAATTAATTACAACAAAAAAGGTTGTTTCTAATTTTTTTTTTTTCGATCAAAATCAGCGTCTTTTTACAAATTCAACACAGACCCCCGTGTACATCGTTACTTTCCGCCGTTGGTCTTCGACTGTTTACCCATGACAGAGTGCTTTCAGCACTGTGCTAACGCTGGGATAAAGCAGAATCTTTCAAAGACCCAATCGCCGGAAGGTAACGATGGTCAACCCAGCGTATTTCGTCAACCCTTTAAAGCGCAGTGTTCCCGCTCTGGGAACACCAAACTCTGACGTTTTGACTATTGCCAGTCACGAAGAACAGATTTGATTTCTATAAAAATAGTTGCGGGCGACATAGCTCCACGAGAGAATCCTTTACTTTTTAGCACGTCATTTCCCGTACAAAAAATGGTCATGATTGTTTTTAACAGCACTGACATCTGCCGAAAAATGGAAGAATGCGAGAACAGCTGGATGGATTGCCCAATGCTGAAGAAAGGGCAGCCGTTGCCATCGCTCGACTTAACTACCAGCAAGATGGCGGACGATCGAAACGTTCATCCGCCATCTTGCTGGTAGTTAAGTCGAGCGATGGCAACGGCTGCCCTTTTTTCAGCATTGGGAAAGGGTTGAGCCTCAAAGGGTTAACAATTCACTTAGGATTATAATATATAGCAATAGTAGGAAATAAGACCATGTTTGAAAGTGTTTTATCGCGTATGTGTACGGCATGATCTATTTCTATTGTCTAAATGCAAGAGACGTACCTGTATGAGAAGTTTTCGTCAATACACGTTGCTCCATTTTTACAAGGATTGAATTCTTTCGAACAGAAGTTAATTTTCTTTTCACAGTAATCGCCTGAAAAGGTCAACAGAGTTAAGTTTAAGCAAGCGTTTTACAAGCAATTTCTTTTTTAATACTAAGGTCTGAAAACTTAAAATTTTTTTACAGGTTCATGCATATTATAACTTTTAATAGTACAATGTTTTAATAATTGTTATTTTAACAGCGAAGGTTAGATGAAAACGAGACCGACTATATATATCGAGCATAACGTGGACATTTGCAAAGCAGGTAGGTAAGCGTTTATGTGAGAGCCCCTCTACTGGGAATCAGCAAGGAACAGCGCGATCGTTTAACGCTAGGCCATTTGTCTGTTGGATGTGGTCGAAGTGACGTCAGCGAATCGTGTGAAGGCCTGGAAAGAGCAAAACAGCGAAGTGTAGTACGTTTTCTTGACTGCGGCGGTACGTGGAATTTTAGCAAAAATGGAGGAGTGCCATCAAGTCCAAAGGAACAGGAAAATTGATGAACGACATTATTTTGCTGCGCAGTAATTCCAGCCCAAATGGTGCCAAGATTGTTTTGAGTATCCCGCGGAAGTTTCACTGGGGAGCTCTTACACACCTACCATTCAGTCCAGATCTTTCCCCACGAGACTTCTCTATTTTTGGATGTCTGATGCAAGATGTCTGAGGAATTCGATTTGCTTCGGACAAAGAAGTGCAAACCAGGGTACAATCACGTTTCCCAATTTGTTTGCGATTGCCAAAAACCGAAAGCCTTTTTCCATGTGAACGTGTTCCACAGTGGGATAAATACAGTAACTTTTATGGCAATCGGTTTTCAAACAACAAATAGTTGATTTGCTTTATTTCCAATCTGTCTCGTTTTCATTTAACTGTCTGTCACTATACAACTTACGTACCAGTGTATCCAGGACTACACCTGCAAACGTATTCTTCGATGAGATCGACGCAAGTTGCATTGTTTTCACACTTGTTATCTACACAGTCATCGATGTTAGTTTCACAGCGGTCGCCTTCATATCCTGCGGGGCAGTGGCAGCTGAAATAGAATACGACCACACAATGAATATAACGAAGACCAACAAATGAAATAAAAAAATGAATATAAAGCATGGTAAAAAAGATCACTTATGGGCGACTCACATAAATTCATACTCGCATTTTTTCTGACTATTTAGCTAATTTTCCTGACTTTACTCCAAATGAAGAAAAAACAATTATTGGTAAATATTTAATGCAGTTTTGCAATACAGGAAGACCACTTAGTTTGGCTTTACTCTGCTCACCACGACATAGCGCAGCTAGCAATTCGAGCTTTAAAAATCAAATCCACCATCTAATCTTCCAATCAGAAGCTTACCATTCTACACATGTATAGAAATGCTACAATTGATCATAGTGACATCTGTTTTAACTGGTCAAACGAAATGTCTTTAACATGAATTAAAAACGATAAAACTACAGATATATACTACTGACGAAATGCTTTGGTTTTATCCGACGTCAGAGGGCGCTGAGTCAGCCAGCAATGTAATTCGTTCCATGCTTTGTTTACATGAGTTCTTTATTACTTACAATAAATGAAAACCAAAGTAATTTACTTAATTATTTAAATAAAAATTTTGTATCAAATATGAAATTTACTCTCCGGAAAATAAAAATGCGTAACTATTTGACAAGTTAAATATTATATTACTGGTACTTTTAAAGTACTAGAAGTCTCAATACCCTTGTCGCTATTTTGTAATTTTTTTCCATCGCGCGTGTGGCAACATATCCATACAATTCGTGCAGTGCTACGCATGCGCACTGCACATCGCAGCGGCATCTGGTACTGTCGCCATAATCACAGAGTTTTGAGCGCAGTAACTTTGTACATGATTTACATTCTAAGGTTTAATCAATGAATCTCAATAATAGTTTGCGTTCAGAGGGAATAGCTCACCAAAGCAGTAGATGTCCGAAGTTTTAGCAACTGTATACTTTCCCGTTGCTAAGATATTACGATGTAACAACTACAATTCTTGGGATGTTCACTGTTATGACAAGCCTACGTGGAGGGTATCTGCTTACGGGTGGGAGGTGCCTTGGGCAGAGGACTTTATAAGGGGTTCTAACGCGTATTCATGTTACATCTCGAGAAAAACAACCAAAACCCCAGATCGTTAGAACGACAGGCATGGGGTAGGGCAAACCAACACCTCCTGGATATAGAAATCCTTACAACTCCTACGTCATCAAGCTCTGACGTCATCACTAGGCCTACGAAAGTGACGTCATCACAGTTTTAATTTCACAAGGTAAAACCATTTAAAATTAAAATACCTTTCTTAAATAAAATTATTCATTATGATCTAGTTCCTTATCCTATTATCTAATGAGTCATCGTTAAAAACTGCTTTTTGTCGTAAAATTATAGTTTTTATCTCGAATTATCAAAATATTGCTACTCATGGGTAATTTCACCAGAAAATTTTTATGGTTTTATTTTCTGGAAATAAAACTTTTAAATGTAGGCCTAATGATGACGTGAGAGCTTGGTGACGTAACAGTTGTAAGGCTTTCTATATGTAGGAGGCGTTGGCCAAACACAGTACCTTTACACTTCAGCCGTCTACCATACTCCGTGTCTGCATGGTGGGAACTGCAATTCTTGGAAAACTCACCTAAAGCGTCCAGCTTCAAGAACTTTGCAAGTTCCTCCATTTTCGCAAGGGTTTCCGTAGCAAGCGTCAATCACATACTCGCAGTTCACGCCGTGGTAGCCAGGAGCGCAGATGCACTCGTAATCTCTCAGAGGCTTGGGTTTGCAGGTGGCTCCGTTCTGGCAAGGGAAGGTATAACAAGCGTCACACTTGGCTAAAACTTCTGGTTCCGGTTTTCCTGTGAAATTGAAAAAGGGTTAATTAATATATGCCATAATACAAGATCAGAGTTAAAATTAGTATGAACTACCCAAATTACTGATGATTTGTCAACTAGGGGGCAGGAAAAGAAGGTGACGGCTCCCCAAAAGGAGGAAAGAAAACCTGAGAGAAGGATAAGAAAGATAATTTCTCAGTCAGACAGAAGTGGAGGACAGGGAAAGGTGGAGAAAAACCAATTTGAAAACTTTCGGTTGAGGAAACTTCAGTGAGAGAAACTCCTGAACAAGAAATATAATTTGGACACTGTTATAGATCCAATTTTTGAAATATGATATGATCAATAATGCGATATACAGTTTTCAAGCATATTTTAATAGTTTTGTAAAAACACACTTGATACTGTTGTGGCGGTACGAGATCACCTCCGCGTACACAGCACCCGGCAATTAAAGGCCAGTCAATTGGGTACTTTTTGGCTCGTTTGGATTGCGCCGCATTCTACCACTCAGAATTCTCGGGTTCTAAACAGGCTCCCACCGCACGCTCTCTCTACACTGTTAATTAAATATATTTTTTTAAACATAGCTCTATCTCTTTAAGTCAGTTTTTACAGAAATCGGCTACACTAAACTGTTACTTTAAACATAAATTAAGAACTAAATAATAAAATTTGCGAGGTATATTTTGAATATTATTAAAATAAAGAAAAATTATTTTTAAATAAGTAAAATTCATTGAAATCAGATTTGGACGACGGTAATTCATTCCATGAATATCCGATTTCGTTAACAAACTTGTTTAAAGCGGAAAATGACTTAAAAGTGGAGGGATTCACAAAGTATATCTAATTTGGAGAAGTATATCTAATTGTGGAGAAAACAAGAGTTTCTTTTCAATTGTGAATTAGAAATTACCAAATGGAAAATTTCATAAAACCGCAAAACAAATTGGTACTTTTTAAGAATTTTTTTTTATTTAAAAATGGAAATTAAGAAGATAGAAAAAAGATACAGTGTATCCCCACTAAAAATAAAAATTTGAAGGCTGCTTCTTCTATAAAGCGATGGGCGTCACAAGAATTTTGAACAGCTTTAAGGACAAAATCATGATATGAAACACTCAAAACAATTTACCGTGTAGTTTCATCCAAAAAACTATGCACAAATATTAGCAATATAAAGCCTTACACGTCACACACGACTTCAGAAAAAAATTTCAAGCACAAATTTCGCTTTTAAAAATGGGCCGAGTGATCCACAGAGGAAATTATTGCAAAAGTCCATATGCTTACGATTTTCTGTTAATGTTTCATTGGCTTTATTTAAGGCCGAATTCATTCAAGCAGGGTGTGCAGACTGAATTTAAGGCCCAATTAGATGAATTCGGCTTTAAAAAAGCCAATATGGCAAACCTGCTTTGACGCTTTACCCCTCTAATGTATTTCACGTAATATTAAAATAATACATATCTAACAAGTTTCATTTGGCCTTAAAAAAATCTGGATACCACATGACTTCCTTGTACGTCTATTAAACCACAGATATTTTCGATGCGCTTCATCTAAACTTATTTTGTTTAAATGAGATAGAAACATGCAATTAAGGTTTAACGATTTCTAGCCAAGTATTTGAAATATCGCCAAGCTAGGCTCAATTTGAAAGATTTGTTTTTGACACTCAATTGGACTACATTTCGCCAAAAGCCTACAACTTGAGATAGTTAGCAGAATATTGGCCATAGCCGAAATAGAGATTCATCACAGGCTTTTAATGAACTAAAGGTATTCATAGACCTTAATGTTTTTAAAGTATTTTGGGTGACCCTGTCAATAAATTACCCAGCCGATTGCAATAAAAAAATGCGATGTTACAACAGTTCTAAAATCAGATTTCAACATTCTATTGTTAAAAATTTTAGAGTTATGCGAAATAGGTCATTATTCTTGGCGTTAAATTTGGCAGTATATTTCGGCTAAATATATTTTGCCTAAAAAATTCATGAATTTTTTAGGCGAAATAAAGTCCAATCCAATATGGCAACCATCTCTTCCGAAAAAGGACCTTTTAGATTACACTACATCCCTTTTTGTGTATAATACGAGTGAAAATAGGATTACTGAAGATTCAACAAATAGGATGGGAGAAGAGACTAACCTGTGCAGACAAATCCGTTTGAAGCTGCCGTCAGAACGAGTTGGTCCTTCATGGATCGTGGCTCAGCACATCTCGCTATGCCAGGTTCGATGTAATCCTGCTTGATCCACTCAGACAGCCATCGCAGATTGCAGTCGCAGTACAAAGGATTGGCTCCCAGAGCACTGAAAGGACACATAACACAAAGATGAAGGCTCGTGTCATATCACTGAGCATACTATATGCATTTGTCTTTACTTATGAGCATTAACGCATAGCTTGATATCCCGTATAATAACATACAAAGACAATGGATAAGATTTATTAATACAGGATGCCCACCACAGTTAATCTTTCTCATATCTTGACTTTTTGGTGCACTTTTGAGAATATTTTTTTGACTTGCTGTGATAGATAATTTAAATTTTTTGCAAATTGGTGTCAGAAAACATAAGCGAGGATAGTAAATCAAAATCAATTACATAATTTTTGGCGAAATACGTGACTCAGTGCCTCCATTATGTGACTTGTTCACTACTTCAAGATTTCTCAGTAACATACGTGATTTCACCTACTTAGTAGATACCCTGTAAAACCTTTTTTAGGGTTTTATGGCATTCGCTCTTACTGTGTCTTGAAATTTTTTATTTTTGCAAGGGATACATTGAAGCTGCCGCTTTCAGGTTAAAAGAAGGTTGAGTGAAAATAATTGAATGAGCATAATTATTAGTAATATTTTAAGAGAAACTTTTACATACATGTGAGTTATAGATACTAATTCTCTGAAAGCTCCGTCTGGTATCATAGATATGTCATTCCCTTGAAGCGACCTGAAATAAAATAACAAATGACACAAGTTTACTAAATTGCTTCCATCAAATACTATGCACCCAAACAAAAGGTACTAGGAAAGTTTTGCAATACGTTTTTATTTATTTAATTTTTTCTAAGTGAATTTCCCCTTTTGGTAGTCTCTCTGTATCATGCAATTGGAAGAGCTTTAAACTATCACTGACTACTCACAAAAAACGGAGCCTGCAGACTGTTGGTTATTTACAGCGGTACAAGTATGAACATGTGGCAACATGAAGCCTCTTGCAACTCTGTATTTTGTCATACTGCAAAACTTTCTCTAGAAGCCTTTTGTGTTGCATAATTAAGAATAAAATAGCACTTAGATACTTTAACATATTATACCTGTCTAAGTTGTTTGAAGGAACACAGTACTTTAAAAATGGGCTAGTTTTCGATTTATTTTTCACTATCTCAAACCTTTTTTTAAAAAGAAGTATTCTTACAAATTCAGAAGTATATAATTTCTTAAGTAGTTTAAAAAGTCAATCTCCTCTCATAATGCAGATTTTATTGTATATTAAAATACAACACATTGACAATTTTTATGATAGTTTAAAATTAAAAAAAAGTTCATAACCGTACGACTAGTTAAAATTCTAAATAAAAATAGAATAGATGTAAGAATATGTGTTTATATAAAAATTTAAAGCTAAGAAAAAATAAACTGAAGGATATTATCACGTGGTCTAAACACGCAACAAATGGTGAAACCAATTTATTATTTAAAATAGTAACAGACATTATCAAACAGTTCTAGTTTAAAGTAATACAAAATAAAACAGGATAACATATTTTTTAGAAAAATTGTAAGTCAAGAAATATGTTAATGGTCAATAAAAATTATCGTTCTCATGTACCAGAAAATATAAGTAAATATGTGTTTAAATTTAATGAAAAATATGAAAATTAATAAATAATAATAAAAATATAAAAATAAATATATAAAAATAAAATAAGTAAAATAAAAAATAAAATAAGAATAAAATAAATAAATAAAATGTTTGTTAAAAGTTACTTTTAATAAGTTTCAAAGTGAAAAAAATTAGTTTTAAATTAAAAAAAGTTAATCAAGTTTTTACATTTGTTAACCAAAACAGTAGTAGTCATAAAAGATCGTACAATTTCATCAAAAAATATTACTTACAAAATCCTTAGAGATTTCAGTCCTAACAAACTGTCGACTTGGATGCATTGCAGCTTATTGTAGCTTAAAATGCTGAAGAAAAATTACACGTTAGTGAAAGATTTTATAGAAGCAAGTATTTTTTAATATGATTGCTTCTAAAAAATAAATTATGAAGCAATCGTTAAAAATGATTCAGAGTACAGTGTTTGTTTCATTATACAGTGTGCCTTAAAAGATGCGTGCAAGACCCCTCGCGTAAGTTAAAGTTTCGCCTTGTAAAACAGGGTACACATAAGACTTTTGAAACACACAACTAACATTGACTATTTTAGATACTTATAAGCACCTCTAAACCTGTTTCAAGTCATTCCCGAACTGTACTATTACCATTTCCCACATAAATTAATGAATAATTAATTTCATAATGAATAATGAAAATGTATTAAAAAAGCTGTGTTATTCAACATAATACTGCACAGTACTGTGCAGTATTGTAAGTGCACAAAATTAATGATCAGTGGGAGAGATAAAGTACAATACTGTACGTACAGTATCCTTTAATAATAAAGTGCGGAATTTTAATAATAATACTCTATTGTATAGTAACAATAATTATTGTACTGAGTTATAATAATAATAATTACTGTACAGTATGAGTAGTACTATAATAATAACTATAACTGTACTGTACAATATAATATTTTATCTCACGCTTCTGCTAGTGCTTCTTACTGTCGGGTTGTTTGTAAAGCCATTCCTTTTTTTAAGAATATGAGGAACCCATTTGTCGAGTTTGGGGCGTTTCAAATGATCATGAATGGTCGAATTCGATCAATTTAATCTTTCACCGATCTGACGAGTTGTTATTCGCCTGTTTTCATTAATGAATGCCTTTATTGTGTCTTTATCAGCTTCCATTAGCTTTCCAATACGTGGTGCGTTTTCATATCAAAATTGCCAGATGAACATTTTGACAACCAGTTGTGGCACTGGCGTTCTCTGAATACATCTCCTGAATGCACATTAGAAAATTTTTTCTTTTTTAAACAGTATTTTTATATTTTCTATAGATAAAAAGCAAAACATGTCGAAAATGTCGCTTTTCAGTTTCCATATGAAGGGTCCACGGGAAGAGCGATGAGAGTCCAATACAGCTGATTTTCCAAAAAATCGAAAGGCGCACGGGATTTTCCACGTTCTTCTCCAGTAAACTGCGTCTTTGGGCTATTTTTTCAGTGTATTTTCATAGTTCTTTCCCCTTGTGGATTAAGGATATTAATAGTGCCACTAATGAACAACAGAATGCAGTAGAAACCTCAACATTGACGAAAAGTGGACTCTCATCGTTCTTCCCGTGGACCCTTCATATTTGAAAGGATACCAACCAAAAACTACTGCTCAGAATCAATCGAACTTTTTTCGCGAGCAAGCTTGCTATATAGGCTTGCTATATATATCAAAATATATAATAATTATGCGGTGTAAAGTTGTGCGGTGTTAAGTGTAAAGTTGGCTGTTGGAAAAATACAATTAAGTCCTCTCTTGGAAAAAAAAAAAGGAATTACTTTCCCAACAACACAATATTGCCAAAATTCTCGTATTGGGGCAAGGAATTCTCATTAGGAAGGTGTCCACCAATGTCAGAAGGCAAAAATAGTATCATTAGTAGTCTCGCTGACGTGAAAAAGTCACCAGTTTAGAAACTATTTTCCTAACTTCAGTTGCTAAAATGTAGCATTTTTACATGATTTTATAGTTAAGAAATAAAAAGAAGTCATTTAGCTTCATTTAAGAAAACATTAATAAAATGACACATTAAAAAACTTCATGTGTTATTTTTTTTTATATATAATAGAATAAAAAGAATGGATTAGAATGTTTGATAAACGAAAAGTCGCAACTTTTAAAAGAAAGGGGAGCTGAGAAAAACGGAAATCTGATTTTGTAATTAGTCGCCTAGAGTAAGGTACAAGTAGCCAAAAACTTGAAAACAGTATGAAAATGACTTGACGTTTTTAAATTCAAAACAGCCGCCCAAATCGCATTATCTTTAAATTAGTAGCAAAAGTCGCCTTTTTAGTCGCCTCTGGAGTTCACTGTATTAAATTTTATCACCTAATAATAATTGCACCAATTCTTTAGTTTTTACAGTTATGTTCTTTTCACGTTCATGTTGAGCGAAACTATTATTTTTTTTTTTTGCTATTCGAATTTTATTTTTCATAGTGAAATGAGTTTGTCATGCAATCAGAGAATTGCTCTCCATATGATAAAATTTTGAACGAAAATCGTTTCAATCTGAATTTTTGTTTGAATCCTTTTAGATTCAAAGATATTTAGCTAAATAACTGTCCAACTGATATCCATATGCCGTCACCACGGGAACTTTTAAGACATTCTGCATTAAAATAGATAAAAACTGAATTAAAAAATTGCTTTGAAAAATATACTTACAGTGTAGAAAGTTTGCTTAAATTGGAAACTATGTTATTTGGTAAAACGGTAATCTGATTGTTACTTAAATCCCTGAAAAAGAAGATAAGGTACTTTAGTACAAGTACATGTAGAGTCACGAATATATATAACACAGCTGAATCATAATATTAAACTGTGTAAATACACAGAGATTATTCATTAATTAATGCTAAAATATCGATTAAAATTTGATAAAATGTTTTAAAATAGTGATATGTCAAAACATTGTATGAAATACATTAAAATTTCAATTTCGAAACAATAAAACATACCAATATTTATAGAGTATATCATATTCATCTCAAATGCATTGAGTTAAATGTTTGATAATACTAGTAATCAAAGGTGTATTTTGAGTAAGTTAAGTGAAATTGTGTTTTCGTTCCAGTTGTGACAAAATTTGAATGAAAACAAGATTTTTTTGTTTTTATACAACGGTTCAATACTTCTAAAATATCGCTGAAAATAAATAGAATTCGTACTGATATAATTTTACTGGTAAAACTATTAGAACAAGAATCAAAAGCACGAAAGAAGTTTATAATTCAGTTGCTTGATTATTTTCTCTATTAAAAAAATGTGCCCTGCTTATTGTTATTAGTTTAGACTTCCGCTATTGATATGATTCCGCCTACAAGATATTATACACCACAATATACACTTATAACAAGATTCTTGTTATAAGTATCGTTTTATGTGTGTTTTTTATACAAATTTTATTACTCAAATTTTGCATTACTCTGTGTTGATTCTTGTGAACTTATTTTGCCTGTAAATATAGTTTTACAGTAACTCGGTTTAGACACACAACTGCAATGACTTTTTTCAAGCCCAAAATTTTTAACTTTTTTACAGAAAAATTCCAAGCTTATTTGTTTGCCGTGTTTCATACAAACCAAATTTGTCATTAAATCTAGTTTAACCACTTAAACTCAGCAATACAAGGAAGAGTTACTAGATTTCCAAAACTTGCTACTTTTAAATTGTAAAAATGTAAGTTTTTTTTTTTTTTTTTTTTTTTTTTTTTTTTTTTTCTCTGGGATGTCTCTTGTGATTTTACTTTACTTGTAAGACTACTTTTACAGTTAAGACACGGAACTCCAAATAAAATTACTTTTAAATGCCTAAAATTTGTTATTTTTTAATTGTAAAGTTCAAGTTTATTTCTTTGTAATGTATCATAATGTATTTTTGCCTGTAAAACTAGTTTTACAGCTAAGAGACAGAATTGCAAAAGAAAACATTTTTATACACGTCTACTTATTTGTAATCTTTTTTTAATTAAATTTTTATTAAAGTCACACAATTGCAAAGAAAAAACACTTTTTTTACAGGTTCAAAAATCTGTACTTTTTAAAGTGTAAAAAATTCTAGTTTATTCCTTTGTTATATTTCAAAGGAAGCGCAACTTTGCCTGTAAAACTAGTTTTACAGCTAACATACAGAACTGCAAAAGAAAAGTCAAATTCTAAAATACAAGTTCATTTCTTTGGGTCGCTTCATACAAACGAATATAACGTGTAAAACTAGTTTTTCAATTAAATCACACAACTGCTAAGAACTAAACATTTTTACGCATCCAAAATTTGTAGTTTTAAATTGTAAAATTCAAGTTTATTTCTTTGTGATGTGTTTCAAACGAGCTAACTTTGCCTGTAAAACTAGTTTTACAGTTAGGACATATAATTGCAAAAGAAAAAACTTCCAACATACACGTCCATTTTTTAAAAATTCTTTTCCCTTTCTTTATATATATAAAAAAAAAAAAAAAAAAAAAAAAAAAAAACACAATTTTTTGTGTTGTTTCACACAAATAAACTTTGCCCGTAAAATTAGTTTTCCAATTAATTCACACAACTGCTGAGGAAAATGCTATTTATGTATTTTTTGCATTAATACAAATTTTCTGCTTTCCAGTCTGTGCATGGACAACTGCTGAAGACGGACAAAATTTTTTCGTCCGAAACACGTGTCTTTCAGAACAATAATTACCTTTTATGTGTTAAAGTTTTAATTATTTCAACTTTTCTGCGCGTTCAATATCAGTAATTTTTAAATTTTAAAATTCAAGTTTACTACTTTGATGTTATTTGCGATCCAACTTTGCCTGTAAAACTGGTTTTACTGCCGAGACACAATATTAAAAAGGAAAATGTCTTGCGACAGTTTAAAAATCTGGCGGAACTGTAAGACTCACGCTCATTTTTCTGCTACTTTAATAAAAAGGTTATTATTCTATAATTTATATTTATACTGAAATTAACACGCTTATTTAACGTATTTATTCTGACTGATACTAGTTACTCAGTTAACCTTTTACAGACCGTATTTAGATCCAGGCGTATTTTAAATTAGTTTATTGAACACTTTGCCTTCTAATGCATTAGTTAAAGGATATTAGTCATTTAAATGGAGAAAAAATTGTAACCCCCCCCCCCCAATTTTCACTCTCCCGATTGGGAATATTGGTCATTTCTGATTAAACTTTTAGGGGGCTATACTTTTGACTATGTTTTTATGGGTGCTTAATAATAAGTGAAATATTTATGTTTAAGTAATGATATGAATTAAGGTTGAAGGGGGGTGGTGTGGTAAAGATAGCTCCGTAAAAAATTATGAAAAACGTCTATTTTTATGATTTTTTTATCCAGTTTCCCACTCATGATAGAAATGCAAATTCTATTTAAAGGAATAAAGTCATTTTTAAACTTTATCTGCTAATTTTTTCAAGTCAGTATTGATCAAATTTAAATTTTCAATAAACTTTTAATTTGATGTTCCAGTTACGAACATTGGCTTGTAACGTTAAGACAAAACTTGTGGGATTTCAATCACTGAAAAATTACCGTATTTTAATATAGAATTATGTCCCTCCTTAACCGTCTTTTGTAAAGAAAAAATGTTTGTTTTTTATCAACATCGTAATAATAAGTTTCGTAATGCTCGTTTCGCATGCGTAAATCACCAAAGAATCACCAGAAAATAAAATGTCGCCGTTGATGACAAATATCCAAGCTGTTCCTTTAAACAGAGCATTTAAGACGAGAAACGAAGATAGATAGATTTTTATTATGAGTAATAGACAGTATTAGTAGATTTGTAACAATAACTATGAAATCTTAATAAATGCATCGTGAAATTTAAAAGAGTTTGTTATATTCAGCATTTCTCAATGGTTGCCTTAAAACTAACTTAACGTTACGTAATCCTAGATTACTTAATATATACAGCAATAATTTAAAAATTAACTGACCTTTATTGTAAATAATAATTTAGGTACTTCTATGCACGATCCAATCTACTCATTCGATAGTTTTATATTCTACTTATAAAACTAGTTTAACTGGTGCAGTCGTACACGCTGAGTGAAATTAATTTTCAACGTGCACCAACTTTAATAATTTGTAAGTGTGATAGATATTGGAAAATACAGTCGAACCCGCCTAATGAAAAACCCAATTTACCATGAAAATTTATTCTAATAAGTGATTTAATATATTAAAAGTTATATTTATATGCATATCTAAAGTTTTTTTAGATGAATAGCACATATTAGAGAAAATCATCTGGTGTAAATATCACTTACAATCTTTCGAGGTCTTTAAATATATTGAGATCTTCTGGCATCTTGGAAATATCATTAACATCAAGGTACCTAAATATGAGAAGGAAAAAAACTTAGTACATATGCGAAGTGGTTATAATTAAAGTTACCCTATTTAGACTTATGTAGAACCTCTTCTGATAAAAGTCTTTTACTGAAATTCGGTAAATACGTTATAACATCCATAAGAAAAAGAAAACTGGAATTAAAAAAATAGTTAAAATTTCGATCAATAGATGGCGCTTTTGCAGAAAGGCCATTATGCAGTTTTGGAGCGTTTTAAAAAGACCAGAAGTCAATGCCATTTTTGTTACCAAAAATGCACTAATTTATCAGTTGTACTTTAAGAATATCGACGATTGAAAGACACAAGACCTTATCGTAAGCTTTTTAATCGTCGATATTCTGGCAATGTCGCAGAAACCATGAAAGGATATAATGTAAATCATGAAGGGAAATCTTAGCTTGTAATTTCATTTGGATGTTAAGATGTAGACATTACTGATAAATATTATTACCCTTTTATAATGGCTGGAAAATAATTCCTTTTCAGCCATTTTGAATTAGTTAATGAAAATAAATATCTATTTAGGAAAATGTACAACAACTATTCAAGGAAATTGAATATGATGGTCAATGGTTATATAAAAATGTGAATTATATTTGTTTTTTTATTTTTTAAGCAGGCATATTTATTTTGTTTAAGTATCGCGTTATGATATATTTTTCTAGATATCATATAAGTTTATTTGCTTCGTAGGTCAGTATTAAAGGCTCAGGAATGAAGATCTGTTAGTTAAAAGTCCACATCAAAGCAATTGTCTCTATGGTATCAACTCAAAAATCATGATTTATAACATTGCTGCAACTGATAAGCGGTATGTTACTAATCAAACATTCAAACATTTAAGATGCCGTTGGCAGCCGTTGCCATCGTTCGACTTCACTACCAACAAGATGGCGGACGATCGAAACGTTCATCGCGTGCCACAGATCTAGAGACCCTTTTTTTGACGAAAGCTGGCTGTGCGGCGGCACAGCCAGCTGTCGTCAAGGTGGGAAGGTGGCGAAGGTTGGGAAGGCTGTCGTCAAGGTTGGGAAGGTGGCGTAAAATTGTAATAAACTAATTTTTTCACAGTCTCAATATTACGCGATTACGGTACTAATCCCGTGGGATTAGTCCAGCAAACATTTTTGTGGGATCCCGTTTCCGCGGGATTGGGATTGCATTCCCTTCTATTCTGTGTTTCTACGTTTGAACGACGGCAGATTAAATATGACAGATTGTACAGTTAAATTATAAATAATTTCTACTTGTACTGGCTTATACCCTAATTTTTCATATATTTTATCAATTTAAATTCTTGTTCTACTAATTCATATACATTATAATGTAAGTTAATTGAAGGCGCACATATTATGTATACATTTAGAATTTCGTTTTGCATTTAATCCCGCTTAAGAAGTCACTCCGCTTAGTAAGTCATTTTTAAGTGCCTCCAAGAGTGATGTAGTAGCGAGGTTTGACTGTATATTACAACTGGCGGCTTTTAAAACGTACGCCCTGTTCTTTCTTAATAACCCGTAAATATGACAAATGATAACATACATATCATTCCGATATCGCAATTGCAAATCATTTATTATCTTCACAGGCAAATTATTATCAATAATTCTCGAAAAAAAAATATATATATCGTTATAGGTAGAATTTTGAAGAGTTCGGAAGTTAATCCTACATTCAGCGCTGGTAAGGCCTTCAGCCACCCCACCCCAAATTAATCAGCAGTTGGCCCAATCGATCAAATTTATCAACGGTACCCACCTACATCACAGTGGGCGTACTCTCCTGAGAAAAGATAACAGTAATTGCTATTGAACAAGATCATAACTGCGATGATGTGTTGATTAACAACTACTGTTATATACAGGTCTACTGTTTTCCATCTTATTTTATTTATTTTTTATTTATTTACTTTTTTTCCAGGCTAGAATTGGAAAACAGATGATGGATGAATATATTTAATGGTTTGTTTTATGGTAATTTTATGGATTAAACGGATTTAAAAAAATAAATCAAGCACATTAATATAGTCCAGTTTATTTTCACAATGATTAGTTTTTGCGTTTTCTTCAGTCGAACGGAGATTTAAAAAAACTGTATAAACAAAATTTTAAGAAAAATGTTAAGAGATATTAGAATCGTAGAAGAAATATTGCGCTTATTAGGAGAGAACGTTGAATTTTTCGGAAACGGTACTCTTACTTTTTCTTAAAACCAAATTAATTAATTTATTAATTAAAATAATCTACAAACATTCAAATCGGAAACAGAAAACGTCTCAAAAGACAGCGCGCCGAAAATAAAATTTTCTAAAGTTCTCATCTCTACGTATCAACCCCCGCCCCCCGCCCCCTTCAAAATACAAACGTCCCTGACTTTTAGGTTTGCATTTCGAAAACGAAGAGTAAGCATTTTACGTTATTTCTGTAAAGCATTAAAATGCCTTAATTAAAACAGTTTGTAAGTATGGACCTATATACAAGAATAAGTATAATAATAATAATAATAAACAGAACTTTCGATCTGTGCATGTAAAAGGAATCTTCAGTCAAAAAATAACTCTTATTTGTTATTAACTCTTATAAAAACTATACTCAGTACCCATCTTTGAACATTTAAAATAAATAATTAAAATTTCATATTCTATTTTTAACACTACAGTTACAATATAATCCATTGTTCCACTTAATTTTTCAAATTCAACAATCCAACGAAAACAGATGTCATTTTCAGACTTCTCAAACCCGAAAGAGGAACGCTGGCACACCATCTGCGGAGCCACTTACGCGTTAGCCCGCTAGCATAGA
Source organism: Cheiracanthium punctorium (assembly GCA_038373885.1). Lineage (NCBI taxonomy): Eukaryota > Metazoa > Arthropoda > Arachnida > Araneae > Cheiracanthiidae > Cheiracanthium > Cheiracanthium punctorium. The sequence continues at coordinate 129,139 of JAWZYV010012211.1, read as the reverse complement.
CAGCGACCTCTAACATCGGAAATATCTTAACAGTTTTGAGACTTTAGTCCCGCAGACGATGCCCATCCTTAAATAATCCATGATGTTGAGTTTCAAATTCAGTATGTAGTAAAATATTTGGTTGTATACTTACAGCTCTGTCGTAGTCGGTGGTATGTTTCTAGGTGAAGATTTTAGTTTGCGGCGACTGCAGTGAACCACGGTACCGGTACAAGTACAGCCCAAGGGACACGTTGACGTAAGACCACACCCATATTCCTCTTCATCTTCTAGACCTTCAAAGAAACACAATTAATTAGAAAACGAAAAGTTGAATTTATAATAGATTATGCAAAATTTCATTTCAAGTAAGTACTTTGAAAAAATGTCTATTAAACTTTTAAGGTACGAACCTTCCTTCGGAGAACTTAAAAAAAAATTCTTTTTCGTAAGTATTATTTTAATGAAAAGTCAATGTTTTTAAATAAAATGGAGTATAAAACTTAAAAAAAAAATTAGTTTTAATGAAACTCAATGAAATATAGGCAACTTCAAGAGAAGTTTTGATAAAAATTTGCATTTACGCAATACTTTCCATAAACAATTCTAATAAATATTTTTTAACAATATTTATCCAGCATATAACTAGCATATTTATCCGTGTTATGAACCAAAAGATTCGCAAAAGTTTGAATAGTTATTTTAATTTTGTATGAAAACTCATTATTTTCTCTAAAAAATGCATTTTTTTAAAGAAAAAAGTGGAGCAAAGATTGAATACTAAAATTTCAAAATAAATACCCGAAAAGTATAGCTAAGTCACAGCGTACCGCAGTCAAAACTGAACAAAAAAGTGATTTTCTAGTAAAATATTATGTTATTATTTTTTAAACTATTTTTTCCCAAATAACAATCACTAACATCATTTCAGACACAGATTAAAAAAAATTGAGCCTTGTAGGGTTAAAACCAATAAATACACACAGTAATATTATATTCTGCTTTATAACAAATCCTAGTGAGATTTCGAGTCAATATCTTAAACATGCTATGAGATATGACATTTATCGTAAAAAAAAAAAAAAAAAAAAAAAATTAAGAAAAACACACTTTTACAGAAAACGCGGTTAAAGATTTTAATACTATACGAAATATCATCCTTCTGGTTAATTATTTCTTGCATAACTTAGTTTCTAGTTATCGTAGGAACAAAAGTAAAACTGTTTTGAAACCCTAATTGTGCAACCTACTAAATAAGCAAATAAAAATGATTCGAACATTTTCACAAAATAAGGATTTTTGGGGTGTCATACATTAAGAGAGAGCTTTTGCGACAGTGCGAGTAAGAAGTTTTATTACTTCCTTGTAAGAGGTATATTAAAGAATTGTAATCGCGATAAATTTCAGTAATCAGGTTTTGATGGAAAATTCGTTTTGACCGTTATTGAAATTACTTAACCCATTTGTGCCTAGATATTTTTGCGACTTTCTTCGATTTTTACTGATAACAGAAATAATAGATAAATTTCTGATGTCAACTTCTTGAACAAGGAATGATTTCTTTTAAAATCATTATGCATATAAATCGAAATATCAACATCCTACTGGGTCATGTTAAAATATTTTGTAGAGTTGAGGCTCAATACTCATCAATAAAGGCTAGGAAAAATAAATAAAGTTTTCGAATAATAGCGAAAATGCCGTCCCAAAAAAGGGACGCTAGGCATAAATGGGTTAATCAAGTACTGCTTGACATCTCTACATGTGTATCCATGTAAGATGCATTTTGACGAGTTTGGACGTCATTATCTTCCCGTGCGTGTGTGTGTTTTTCGCATAACTCAAAAAGGGTTAGCCGTAGAATGTTGGAGTTTTATATTTAGGCCTGTTGCAAAAGCCAGTTGAGTACCTCCCCTTTTGATGGCAATCGACATGTACACGATTTTAGAATTATTTTTTTCTACATTCTTGCACAAAGTAAAAGATAAAATTTTAATAAAACTCAATCTCAATCCAAGATGCTCTAAAATACAGTTGAATCCACTTAACGGAATACCGGTTAAAGGAATATCCCGCTTATTGTTATAAATTTTTAACAATAATTAATGGGATATCCATATTTGGGTGGCAAATTAACTGTTACATTAAGAGGGTTCGACTACTTCATTAATATACAGGGTTGGCTATAATTAAACTTTTTTAAAGGATATTTTTAAAAAGTTCAAAATATGTCCACTAGGTGGAACTCTGCATGGTGAGCTTAAAAAAATTTAAATTAGCTGATAAAAGGTGAAAAACATTAAATTAATCTTGAATTGTTTGTGCATTTAGAATTAGCCATTTCCATTTGTCAAATTTGATGCTTTTCATGCAAAGCACCACCTAGTGAAGATGTTTTGAACCAAACATTTTTTTCGAAATTCACTCAGCGCATCTCAATGTATAGTCTATATATCAAATTTGTTTGCAATCTGCTTACCCGTTTTAGCTACCTTAAAATAGAAATTGTTTGTACATTTAAAATTAGTCATTTGAATTGTCAAATTTCCTTTAATTTCATGCATAGCGACACATAGCAGACATTTTTTGAACTAAACATTTTTTTCTAAATTAATTCAGAGCATCTCATGTATAGTCTATATACAAAATTTGGTTAATATCTGTTCACCCGTTTTAGCTGTAGAGCCCTAGTTGCAGTGGCGAATCCAGAAAATATTTTGGGAGGGGCTAAATAAAAAAAAGCTTATTTAACCCAATTAAAATGTACAATAATTCAAAATTTTAGTCTAAACCAATGTGCATGCTTTTGGAAGGGGCTAAATTATAAATATGATCAATTTAGCTATTTGAAGTGTATAATAAACAGAATGTTACCCGTTAGCAATCTCTTTTGAAGGGGGGGGGGTGAAGTCCCCACCCCACTCCCCCGGATCCGCTACTGCCTGGTTGTATATGGAAATTCAATTATAATCACCCTATATTTTAGTTTCTAAGCCCATTATAAATGAATTCTGCCTTTCACTCTTCTCTTAAGATGTATTTTTATAATCCTGACACTTTAATTTCTTAAATTTTTGCAGAAACTATGAAGTTGCACGTATTACTCCACCGCAAAAGGAATTGAACCGCAAAAAGCGCCTTATCTCGCACTTATGCTTGAGAGAATTAGCTCTCAGGAGAAACGCCCCTTAGATAATGAGTAACATTTGGTAATTCCCTAAGAGAGAAAGTGAGTGTGATGTTTGAAAAGCATTGTTTAATATCGCGCAGATAACACAATTCTCGCCACAAACTTGGTAAAAAATATAAAAAAAACCACTGAAAAGTATTTCTAAAATATATTAAGTCGTGACGCCTTCTATCTGAAATTGACTGATTACGTGGGCGTGGGGGCTTTTACTCGAGTCTTCTGGTGTCTTGTGGAAAATTAAATTTTTTCTCTCGAGCTCCTATCTACTATGAGATTAAGTCCGTAGAAACTTCGTCTTTTTTTCCATAAGATGAAATAAATATACATTAGGTAAGTGCCAAAATGTACTGTCGGTTTTCTTAAGCAGAGTGGGAAATCTACGATTTTGCATGATGTGATAACAAAAATAATAAGCCGCTATTCTTGATAAGCAACCACGAGTAAATGATAATAGTAAATTGGCCGTCGATGAGCCGGGCACAGCCAGCTGCCGTCAAAAAAGGGGTCTCTAGGTCTGTGGCACGCGATGAACGTTTCGATCGTCCGTCATCTTGCTGGTAGTTAAGTCGAGCGATGGCAACGGCTGCCCTTTTTTCAGCATTGGGAAAGGGTTGCGCCTCAAAGGGTTAACAGGTCGCGTAAGACAAAAACGAAGCACACAAGATTTAAGAAATAAGCAAAGATAAGAAGAAAAGGCGACACACACACTCACCAAAAGAAGACGTAACTACCGTAAATAAACTCGTAATAAAAAGAAAAGAAGTTGACCCACCTGTGCACTTGAAGTCTTTTTTGTCGACGTCCTGTATGGGTATATCTTTGAGCGACAGAGGGGCTTGGCAGCGGGGATTGCCTGTCACCGCATCGGACTTTTTCAGCCACTCGCTGAGCCACCGCAGGCGACACGAGCACTTGAGTGGGTTGGCCAGGAGGTTCCTGTCATCACAAATGTCATCCGTTAGCAAAAAGACATAAAAAAAAAGTCAAACAGGAAAAGGTAACATCGTGCAGGTCGCTTGCGTTCGAGAGGAAGAGATGGGTCAGTAACATTTTTTTTCAATATTGAATCACAGTTACGAGCATGTGGAGGCGGGAATGAAAAGTTGAAGCAATGTTGCAGATTTAGAGGATTTGCCCCTTAATTTAGTGACGTTAACTGCATTTGGAGCTAATGCAGTCATATAGATATGAATACAAGGAGACGGCATTAGCTAGCTGAAAGTGAAGCCGAAACTGTAACTAATACGCCCTATTGCTTAGACCACATTGTAATATGATTGTGTGCTGTTCTACGGTGACAGTTCCAATTTTAAAGAAGTCATGTCGCCAAAGTTGGCGACAAGAATGATTACGTATTTGACATAACTGTAAAACTTTTAACTGCAGAATGCTGAGATTTTGTATTTCGAACTATTGTAACATATAATTGTGCATCTTTACTTTTCAATCCGTAAAAGCGCGCATCTTTCACTGTTATTTAAAAAGAAACCAACTAAATGATCCGCTATGCTTAGACTAACTCAGTTACTTCATTTCGTCCAATGCTGATGATAGCTAATGCCATCTCTATGGGTCAGCAGGGGCGTAGCCAAGGGGGGGTTAGGGGGGTCATAACCCCCAACCCCCATGAGAAATTTTTGCCATACAAAATGTATATTCTTCACTACATTATCACACACACGTATACATATATATGAGTTGTAGTAGTCGTAACCCCCCCCCCCCCCATGAAAAATTTCTGGCTACGCCCCTGGGTCAGTGAGTAACATTTTTTCCCTATTGAGTCACAGTTACACCCTCCAAAAAAAGTATTCGAGCAAGAGAGAAATTTTCTATTTTAGATTTGGAAATAATAATTGAGTTTTTGAAAAAAGCACAACTTGATAGAAATATGGAAAGTCATATTTATACATAGCCTAATTCATATTCTATGATAAATAATTTTTAATCTACGAAACCAACGTAGGAAATTTCTCTCTTGCTCGAATACATTTTTTGGAGGGTGTACGAGCATCTGGTGGCGGGGATAGAAAAGTTGAAGTAATGTTGTCGATTTAGCGGATTTGCCGCTTAACTTAGTAGTTAACTGCATTTGGAGCAAATGCAGTGCATGATGAAAATTTCAGTAACTTTTGGTGAAATTTAGCAATTTTTTCCTTATAGAACATTAGGCGACATTGATCAACAGTGAAGTCGTCATTTTTCGGATTCTAGCGCAAGTCCATTTTCCTATGGCGGTTTCATTATAATGTGTTATTCTAAATAGAAATTAGGTTACGTTGCATACAATATAAAATTTCTAATATTAATTTTGAGCTGCAAGTGTTTCTGAAAAATGAATTATTTTCCCACAAAATTAAGATAGGAAATTTCTCTCACACTGGAATATTTTTTTGGGTGCGTTTACTCGAATAGAGAAATAAAAATGTGCTTTATGAATGCTATTATTTGCTGTTATTTTTAAATTCTATTATTCTTAATGCTACTCTTTTCAATTTTTTTAATATGCTATTATTTTTAAAAAATTAAACAAATTTGACAGAATTTATTTAAGACATTTTAAAAAACAGATTATCCCGAAACAATTAAAAAAGCTATCTTCAATTGAGCATCTGCCATTCTGCGCATGTGCATACCACTACTATGGCTGCGTCAAGTTTTCTCCTGTTATACTCAATCTAATGTTTCATATATCTGTGGCTATGTACATGTGCGCCGGCAGCATAGGGAAAGGGGGGGGGCAACGCCCCTCCTGGATTTTTGTATTTTGTATGCAGTGGTTTTCTTGCTTTTTTGCTCTTTACAACATGGTAACCATACGTTGAAGTAGTCTTTGCCCCCTCTTAGTAGTCTTTGCCCCCTCTGGAGTAGTCTTTGCCCCAGTCTTTGCCCCCCTGGGAAATATTCTGCCGGCGCCCATGGCGATGTACCCATAGCTACATCACTTGATAAGAGAACGTAGGTCTGTTTGAAATCTTAGCAAACGGTTGGTTTAGTGACGTCAGAGACCCTTTCAGAATTGAAAATGCATAAATTCTGAAGAAACATTATGAAAATTTAAGCTACTTTGATCCCCTCTTTAAGGCCACGGGAACAGCCGTAAGAGCATTTTCGTTATTTCAGTTCTTCAGAGAATGTTCTTAAATATAGTGTTTAAAAAATGAAAATAAATAAATAATAAATAAATAAATAAATAAACAACTAAAAATTTTATCATAACAAATAGAACAACAATAAATAAAGGATGTTAATAATACATTTTACTTACAGAGTTGTAAGAGCTGGCATCTTATCAAAAGCTCCTTCCATAATGTGAGTTATTCGATTGTCATACAATGATCTGCAGAGAAAATTTATAAACATGAATAAACTAAATTTTGTAGAGAAGAAATATTAAATTATGGTTAATGCTATATAAAAAAATTATGTATAATCAAAACAAATGTTTTCTCTGTAGACCTCCTTAAGAATTCCGGAAAAAAACATTCAAAATACTGGTGTTAAACGATAAAATAAATAAAAACTTCGTGAAAAAAAAACGCATATCCCTCTGTTCAGTGAGACGAAGGGCTTTGACTGATGAAGACCGACAGAATTTTTGGTCGAAACGATCGTATCGTGTTATAAGTAACATTTTATGTGTGTTTTCTTTTTTACAAAGTTTTTATTTATTTTCTCCTTAAAAAGTGATACAAAAGTAAGTTTTTATCTTGACTAGTTGCCAACAGCATGGAATATGAAAAAGTAGTTATCTAAATAGACCATAGATGGCAGCACTACAGTGATTGTTAGGAAGAATTCAAGAAATCGAAAAGATGTTAATTTCATAACAAACAACAAATAAGAAGCGTTCACTATGCTGGTACACAGTTATAAAAAATAATTAATTGGTCATGACTCTCAAAAATTCTCTTGGGATTTTTTAAAGAAATTAATTACAGGGTACGTTAGTGATTAAGGCAAAGCCAGTGGCTCGGCCACCATTTTTTTTTTTTTTTTGTATGCTATTTTGCAAAGTTTTAATTATTTCATGTCAACTTCCTGGACTTGCCTAAAACCAGTGATATAGTAAGTGTGTGTTGTGTGCTAAGGCAATCCTGCACAAGGGGCATCTGCCTACGGTGGGTGCCCCAGGATGAGGACTTGGGTCCTAACGCGTATTCGTGTTACATCTGGAAAAAACTGACCCAAACACCAGTCAGATCGAAGGCCGTGCGCTAGGTCCAAACTTGAGACCGTGAGACCTCACACTTCCAGCGTCTATCATGCTCAGTGCCTTATCCACTCGGCCATGGTGCACTCAGGCCCTGATTATTAGGGATGGACGCGAGACGACTTTTTGCGAGACGAGACAGAGATTTACAGCATTTTTGCGAGACGAGACACACATTTTTAACATTACGATATAGGGATTTTTGCGAGACGAGACAAGCTTTTAGGCTATTTTGCGAGACGCGAGACGCTTATTTTTCGTCTCGCGTCCATCCCTACTGATTATCGCAGGGGCAAGAGGGGCATATGCCCCAAGCCCTCGATTTTGAGGGTCCCCTAAATAATTACAGTGTGTGAATTCAGTTTAAGGTTTTTTTTTTTTTTCAATGTAGTAAACGCCTAATTTTTTTCAGTTATGAATTTAAAAGTTACAAATAGTAAAAATCTTTTTTATTCTTAATTCTACTTCTCCATTGACAAAAATATCACAGCAGATTAGCGATTTCAGCAAAAAAAAAAAGTGGTAACTAGGATGGCTGCTAGATTTTAAGTGATTTCGCGGTAAGTTGCCGGACCCGCTGAAGTTTTTTAAGTGACTACCCAGAAGAGAATGGGACACCACTAAATATTAATTTGCCGATTATAATTATTAATATTATAAAAAAGTCAGGATTTTAGTTAAATTTTTTGTCTTCATTTTCAATAAAGCTTATTTCATAATGTTGATGTTTCATATGTTGATAATGTTCATAAATATTCTCATTTGTCTAATATTAGTATATTTTATGTTGGATACATATAATCATGAAAAAGATTTATATGCGAACACAGAAAAAATACATAAAGTAATTGTCAGATACAGTAACAACATGTAGGGGCCCCCATTCAGACTTCTGCCCCTGAACCCGGTCTGTCATAATCGGGAGCTGGGTACGGTGCATAAGAATAACATACAGGGTGTCCCATAATGATTGGGACAAACTTTGAGGGGAGGCAGGACGTATAATAAGAAATCAAAATAAGCTAGAAATGCGGGGGACAAAAACGACGCTTTCTCTCACTTTCTAATAATCACTTAACCCTTTAAAGCGCAGTGATCCCGCTGAAAAATGGAAGAATGCGAGAATAGCTGGGAAGATTGCCCAATGCTGAAAAAAGGGCAGCCGTTGCCATCGCTCGACTTAACTACCAGCAAGATGGCGAACGATCGAAACGTTCATCGCGTGCCACAGATCTAGAGACCCTTTTTTGACGACAGCTGGCTGTGCCGCACAGCCAGCTGTCGTCAAAAAAGGGTCTCTAGATCTGTGGCACGCGATGAACGTTTCGATCGTTCGCCATCTTGCTGGTAGTTAAGTCGAGCGATGGCAACGGCTGCCCTTTTTTCAGCATTGGGAAAGGGTTGCGCCTCAAAGGGTTAAGGAAAAGTGTTGGAATGTTCGTCTTCATAACGTCTATATACATATTTTTTTTCATGAACAATTGGCTTGTCTCCCAAAATTTCATCAATGCAATGAAGAAGGATTCTGAAACTACCATTATTAATCACGTGTTTTCTTTGAAAGATACATTAATTTTTTGACACAAAAACGGTCGGAAAGCTCACTGTTATTTCTACAATTATTCCAAATTGCATATTAACAACTTCACGAAGACGACGTTTGCAACCTCACACGGCTATGTAATCCTGAATTCTATTGCGTGCCGTACCTCCCGTTAAAGTTTGTCCCAATCATCATGGCACATCCTGTGCATAAATTTCGCAGCAATCCATGCATACAGCTTGAGCAAGGTAGGACGTACAGACAAACCAAAATCAACTTATTAGAAAACGTTAATATATTAGAGAACTTTTGAATTCAGCAACTTTTTTAAAAGAATGTTAGCAGCACTAGTCCGAGTTCAAAAACCAACGTAAATTATCGAACACGAGCCTAGGCCTCACAATGGCTAAGTGGATTCGACACTAGATATAGTAGACGGCTAAAACGCGAAGGTACCAGATTTGGGCTGTCGATCTAACTGTCTGGAGTCTTGGTCGGTTTTCGAAAGATGTAACTTGAATACGCTTTAGAACTCCCTTTAATACTTTATCTAATGACGGTACTTAGAAGTACTGTTAAATTAAAATTGTAAAAGAAAAAAAAAAAGAAAAATCTATTCATTGTAGTCATTCCTTTGAAAAATCACCACCCAATACTTCGTTGAATCAGCTTACATCACGGTTGCATGTTCTATTAGAGTAAACGCTCACTCTCTGATAAAGTGGAGTCCCCCCCCCCCCCTCCTCCACCAAAAAAGAGCACTAGTGAATTTTCAGGCGTCTGTTTTATGATTAAAGGATTAGATTTTCTAAAAGTTTGTCCAATCGAAGTATGACTCGACTCCTTCAGATTGGTCGGTCCTGTCTCTCTTTTAAAAAAGACTCGTTCACTGTTTGTAAAACCAGTTATCCAACGTATAGCTTATGCTTATTCATTTTTTCGTAACTTTCTTTTTTATTACATTAATCAGTATTTATCATTCATTGCCTAGCTATAAGAAGAGAAAAACAAATATATTGAAGATGATATTCTTGGCAATTCTTAATTAAGTAGATAAAGGGTTAAAAGTTTTCCGACCTCATGGGGAACCCCCATGAGGAACTTTTTGCCTTATAAAATGTATATTCTTCACTCCCTTATCACACACACATATATGTGAGTTGCAGTAGTCGTAACAATGAAAAATTTTTGACTACGCCACTTGCTCTGACCAAAGTATTTTCCCCGTAGGCAGATACCCTTAGTGTAGACTTGCCATGACACAAAATCTACTTGCCATCATTGGTCGGAGTCCAAAGATCATTGTTAAATGTCTAACCCGAGTCTGTGTCGGGTTCGTGCTCGAGCAAGCCCGTCTCACCTCTACCACGCCAGGACAGACGCCAAAAATCGCTTCCGACAATTTGTCATCCCCCCCCCCCCTCTCTCTCCGAGAACAATATTCTTCCTTTTTCCCTGCATTTTCTCTTTCCAGACGCTGATGACAAGCATTAATGCACTCAATTGTGATTCACGTGAAAAAGTGACGCAATCATCTATCACGAAAGGGGATTCCATCAGGCAAACATCCACGATCGGCCCTTGCTCTCCTTTTTTTTTATTAAATATTTTTTTTATTCCACCCTGTAGCCTGTCACGCCTGTCAGTCAGAATAAGGCGAAGGGCGACCTTGCGAGCCCATTAAAGAAAGTCCCAGTAATTAGCGGAACGCGAGCCAATCGCGGCAATTAGCGGGAACCGGCGCACAACAACAGTAATGAACTGAAAAGAAGAGAGATGACATGCACTTAAGTAATTGCAGAGAGTGCAGTCAGTTAGTTCTCTCTGCAATCTTTCCCTCATATATTTGTTTTTATTTTTTATTTTTGCGCTCTCTTAAATTTAGTGCACTTCATTTTGGGCATGTATTTAGTTTTGAGCGTTTTAATTGGAGGATAGGTTCCGGCGTTTGTGCTGCGAGCATCGTAGAGGGCTATGATTTAGATCATTGAATGTTGCCCTTAGATCAGAGGTCTCCAAAGTGGGGTACGCAGAACATCGCAGGACGTACGACCGACACATTTCCAAAATACCGGGTGAGCAAAAAGTCGTAAAAACCTTAAGAGTTTATTAAAAAAGAACAAATAATAACAGAAAATTGCAGTTTGCACAAATAGGTTTAGAAGGAAATCGGATTTTTTTTTTTTTTAATGACAAGAAAGCTTGTAGTTCCAAATGTTGGCGGTAGGTGGCGCTGACCTGCACAATGGAAAGCAAGTTTCCAATTAAAAAAAAAAAAAAATCTGAAATCTCTCTAATCCTTTTCATGCAAACTGCAATTTCGCATTATGATTTGTTCTTTTTTAATGAATTTTTGATGTTTTCACGAGCTTTTGACGCATCCTGGGTGCATCAAAGTTTAAAAATTCATTAGGAAAAGAACATATGACGATAAAAAATCGCTGTTTGCACGGATAATATTAGAGAGATTTCAAATTTCTTTTTATTGGAAACTTGCTTCCCACTGTGCATGTCAGCGCCACTTATCGGCAACATTCGGAACTACAAGCATTCTTGTCATTAAAAAAAATCCGATCACCTTCTAAACCTATTTGTGCAAACCGCAATTTTCTACCATTATTTGTTCTTTTTTAAAGAATTCTAAAAGTTTTTACGGACTTTTTGGTCACCCGATTGGAGGGGATTGGAGGGCAAACTTGGAGGGGAGGTAGACAACATTGTAAGGAGCCATGATTAAATAAAACAGAATGGGCAGAAATCGATAGGTGGCGCTGTACGCTAGCTATCAAGATTGGCCTGTGTGTGTGGCTTCCTCATTGTCCTATCTGCCAACTTTTACGGGTTTTTTCGGAAGATTATTTACCACTAATTCTTTTTTTAGTGATTTGATGTTTGAATAAATCAAAATTTTTAGTGTAAAACGAAACCATTTGAAAGTTGTGGTCAATAATCTTTCGAAAAACCATAAAAGTTGGCAAATATGCTTACTTTGTTTTATTGTAAGCATACATGAGGGGCATCTGCCTAGGGGGGTGCCTTGGGCAGCGGACTTTTTAAGGGGTTCTAACGTGTATTCATGTTACGACTGGAGAAAACCGACCAAACTCCAGACCCTTAGATCGACAGCCGCGGGGCAGGCCCGAAACCGGGATGTCTGCATTCGGACCCTCGGCATTATTCAGTAACTCATCCACTCGGGCATGGTGGCTCAGATATGACAAGGAAGAAACCACACGTGACGACCTCGAGAGCTTGCGTAGAGCGCCACCTATCCATTTCCACCCATGCTTTTCTGTATAATTATGGTTCCTAACGATGTTGTCTACCTTCCCTCCAAGTCTGTACACGAAGTTACGGGACACCTTGTATGTATATAGAGGATGTTCCAAAAAGTTTGTAACACGCTTTAATTCTTTACCTACTAGAGATAATTTCCAAGTATGCTGAATGTAATTCAACGAAAAAAAAAAAACACAACTACAGTAAGCAGAAATTATTTAACTCTTACTCTTCCGTTTATGATAGGCTTTGCTGCATTTTTAGGAATATTTTATTCTTTATTGGCTAGTAAGTTTTTACTTTTTAATGCAATAGAGTAATACCGATAAGTTATGTGCAGAAATCACATTGTTTATGGCAATTAGTCCTAGTTTGAAAAGAAAATAATAAACAAACTTACAGCAGTTGGAGAGATTCCATTCCAGCAAAAGTATCATTGGAAATGCATGTCAGCAGATTCGTACGAAGCATTCTAGAAGTAAATAGAAAATAACATTAATGAAAACTCGTAAATTTTGTTAAAGTAAGGAGTATTGTTATTAAAATTATTGTGAGATTAATAAAATAAAAATCACCATTTCAATATTTAATCCCTTGCATGGCTTACACCTGTCTTCTAAAATCCAAATTTGAACATTCATCGGTTAATTGTCATTGAGTTAAGCGAGTTATATGTGTACGCAGATACATGTTTGTGCTCAGACCAAGCTTTATGAAATCAGTACAGTAGAACTCCAACTATCCGAATTCCAACTATCCGAACTCCGACTATCCGAATCACCGATTATCCGAATCGCTTTCAAGGTGAGGGGGTTAAGACGGTAACATACTGCGATTTGCAAAATGATGATTCTGTTGTCTGCGCGCTAGTGTCCCTTCTTCCACGAAACTAGTGTAGGCGCAGCACGAGCAGTGACTTTCATTTACAGTACGGTACTTACATACTGCACTAATGCACAGCACTTGCAAATACGCTTAATATGTAAATATGCTGCCTTTGCCTTTTATTAATTAAAACATCTTTTTCTTTGAAAATAGCTGTTTTCTCCCATTTTCTGCACAAATACATACAGCAATTAATTAAAATACATACTAGACCCCCTTTTTGAAAAAAATCTAATTATCCGAATGGGGTCCGGTCCAAATTGATTCGGATAATTGGAGTTCTACTGTATAATCTCACCCATCCACAAGGACGGCTAAACAGAATTTTTAACCGTTTTAAAAAATTGTTACACGTCCTCTTAATTTCATTACCCTCTTTCCATTTAATAATTAAGTATCGAAAATTTTAAGTACACGGTACCTATATACATACGTACGTTGAGACGTGCGCCTTTTAGTGACTTGTCAAAGTAAATTTAAGCATGACGAAAATCTATTTTTACGTCAAAATCTTTTTACGAAAATTTCCCTACAAGGAAATGAAAATTTTTTATTTTACAGCTAATTCAAATTTATATATTCAGAAAACGACCGAATTTCACTTCCCATTGCTACCAAAAAAATCTGGAGTGACTCCACTCGACTTTCCGAACACTTACGATTAAGATCATTACCAAGCATTTAAATAAATTTTAATCGATGAATCATTCAAACATTTATACCAAATTGAAGCTCGATCGAATGTACCGTTTAAACGCTAGCGCACTTTCAAGAATTTCTCCCCATAGGCCATAATGTAAAAGAAATATTTGTCGTAGCCCTGTAGAAAAACTATAAGTCCTATAAACATCAAAATCAATACCGGTCTTAGAATGGTGATTTATAACATGTATACCCAATTTGAGCTCAATCGAATGTACCGTTTAAACGCTAGCGCACATTCAAGAATTTTCCTCCATAGGCCATAATGTAAAAGAATTCTTTGTCGTAGCCCTGTAGAAAAACTGTAAGTCTTATACACACCAAAATCAATACCGATCTTGCGACGGTGGTTTATAACATATATACCCAATTTGAGCTCAATCGCATGCCCTGTTCAGGAGCTATCGTGTTCACTCACACACACACACACACACACACACACACACACACACACACACATACATACATACATACATCTCGTAAAAATAGCATAAATGAATTCAGAAGACCTCAAAACGTGTAAATACACCAAAATCTCGAATTCGAATTTTTTCATGATTACAATACTTTCCTTACATGGTACATGTTCGGAAAGTAAAAATAAAAAAGAAAAGAAAAGAATAATAAAAATACAAAACCACAATAGAAAATTTTTCGGTGCTCCCAACTAGTTCTAAATTATATATAATGCAAAAACATCTTGTCATAAACACGAAAAGAAAAAAAAAAGATCCAAACACTTTTCGCACATTCATAATTCATTGACAACTTTCATAAACCTCCGAAACCGGGCAAGGACATGGAAATATTTGTCGTAAACGGGAGAAAAATTGCGTGCGAAGGGGCACGGGACGGCACGCATTCAGGGATTAGGAACGGACCACATCACGCAATCTCCTGATTAAGTTCGCTGAGGACTGCTAAGAAGAGGAATGAAAACGATGCACAGTACCCTCCGCATAATAAAATAAAAATAAAATCATATATCTTGAGTTCTAATTGTCGCAGAAGAAAGCTTTTTGGTTCTATGTGTATGGTTTAACCTTTGAGGCGCAACTCTTTCCCAATGCTGAAAAAAGGGCAGCCGTTGCCATCGCTCGACTTAACTACCAGCAAGAGGGTGGATGAACGCTTCGATCGTCCGCCCTCTTACTGGTAGTTAAGTCGAGCGATGGCAACGGCTGCCCTTTTTTCAGCATTGGGCAATCTATCCAACTGTTCTGCGCATTCTTCCATTTTTCAGCAGATGTCAGTGCTGTTAAAAATAATCGTGACAATTTTTTTACGGGAAATGATGTGCTAAAAAGTAAAGGATTCTTGTGGAGCTATGTCACCCGCAACTATTTTTATAGAAATCAAATCTATTCTTCGCGACTGGCAACAGTCAAAACGTCAGAGTTGGGTGTTCCCAGAGCGGGAACACTGCGCGTTAAAGGGTTACTATTTTCTATCATTTTCTATGAATTTTATTCTATCAATGTTTGTCTAGGTATTTATTTGTGACTTAACTAAAATATTTTCCATTAAAATGCCTCATTTTTATTGCTTCAACCGCTTTCTGTTAATCACTCTTTAAACACAGCTGAAATTAATGTAACTTTAAATTTGCCAGACATCCTTAAAAACTACTACGGATCGAAATTTTAAATGAAAATTTTAACAGTAAATTTACATTTTTCAACGGGCCTCCTTTAATTGATGAAATGCATTGTAAATTGGCGTGTAAAATATAAAAATCTTTCAATTAAAAGAAATTAATATTTTACTGACAAATGCCAAGTTAAACGCACACTGAAAAATAGAATTATTGAGCCTGTAACTCTTTTACAGAAGAAAGAATTCAAACAAAGAGGGAATCCCAGAACCTCATTAGAATACCAATGATTGTTTGACTTCAATGCGGCCAGATTTATTGAATCTATTTAAGAAATCCCGTTAAACAACTCAGCAATCTTCTGATTTTTACCTGATTTTATAACTGATGAAAGCTTCTGTCCACCTCTTCTGCCTAGGAAAGAGAAAATACAGCACATCTGCCATCGCTGAACAGTCTTAGAACACTAATAATCTATTTTATGTCGATTCTGCTAAATTTGTTAGTTAATTCCCTTTAAACACTTATTGTTGTGGACGTAATTTTTTACCAACTTCTCTAAGCGATGAAAAGTTAAAACTCTTCTGCAGAAGAAAGAACCCCGAAGATCGGCAATCTGTGGATTCTTCCTTCTACAGAAGAGATATCAGTCTCAGAACACCATTGTACTGATACTGATCATCAGTTTGACTTCAGTTAAAATTTCTTCGTTATAGACGTAACATACTAATTTTTGATCAGATTCTCTAACAGATGAAATACTCCGTCCAAATTTTCTGTGTAAGAAAGAATCCAGCAAATAGGCTATTGCTTGAAACTGCTCTTGTACTAATCATTTGTTTATTTTTCAATTTTACAAAAAATATTACCGAATCCCGTGGAACCCCGAAGAAAATTACGGGTGCAACATTTACAAGTTTTTCTAGCCGAGATGGAGGGTCCTGTTCAGCTCTTTTTCAGAAAAAAGAATCCGAAAAGTCGGCCATAACTCCCGTTAAGCATTTTTCCTTTATCACCTTTTCTACCAGTTCTTCTAACTAATGTAAAGCTCTGTTCAGGTCTACTAGGGGAAAAAATTCGGCAAATACGCTATTGTCGAATATCGTTGGCGTATCGATCATTTGTTTGATTTCAATTTCACTAAAATTATTAGCAGGTTCTGTTAAAAAATATTCGTTATGGATGAGACCAAATTTCTACCAGCTCTTCTAATTGGTAAAAGGTTCGGTCCAGTTTTTCGGCAGAAATACAAAGTCAGGAAACTAACACTTTTTATATAAGGATGTACCTTTTCTAGCAGTTTTCCTAACCGATGAAAAATTTCTCCCCAGCTCACCTAGGGGAAAGAATCCAGCTAATAATAATATATTGTTGGTGTACTAATCAGTTGTTTGATTTCCATTTCGCCAAAATTATTAGTAGGTTTTGTCAAAGATTTTTCGTTGTGGACGTGACCTAGTCCTCTACCTGTTCTTCTAACTAATAAAAGGTTAGGTCCAGTTTTTCAGCAGAAATATAAAGCCAGAAAATCGGCCGAAGATCCCGTTAAACACCTTTTATGTATGGATGTAGACCTTCCTGAAAGTTTTTCTAACGCATGAAAAGTTCCATCCACTTCTGTTGAAGAAAGAATCCGAAAATTTGGTCAATCGCTGAACATTGTCAATTGTTGTTGTTGTCATGTCCATGATTAGACAGAACTAAATGGGACTAGGGTGGTTTACACAGTCTTAGAGATATCGATGTAGTTGTGCTCATAAAGACCAGCATGGAATTGTTGGTTATTAATTGTAATTTCGCCAGAATCTTAGGACAAATAAAGATATATGCTGGATTCAGTTCAATGTCAAGACAGCTTTTTCAGTTCTGGTATGCTCTTGTGTCATCTCTCTAGATTTTCATTCCTCTATGGTACTTCGTTCGGAGTCTGGTCAAAGTTTTTGCAATGGTTCTGTTTGTGTTTAATTCGTGTTCTTTCTGTGAAGTTCTGTTTTGCAACTGAGCATATGTAACAGAGGGTGAATGGAGGGAGTACTTATTTATCGATATTCCTCGTCTACTTTCCCAAAGAGTCAGCGGCCTCATTTCTGTCCATACCAACATGCACCGGGATCCACTGCATGATGCATTTCTTGTTCAGGCTTAGGAATTGGTGCAGCGAACTGTACATTTTTCCTACAAGACTGCAGCGACCCTTTTAACACCAGTTGGTGTCCTAATCATTCTGAATTCCTCCAAAATAATTAGCAAATTCCGATACACACTTTTCATTACAAACGTGATCTTCTAATGTTTTGCCAGATAGTTTAACTGATTAACCCCTTGACATCCAAGACGTACGATGCGTACGTCTTGATTTTATTGTTGACGACCACCAGACGAACAGTGCGTACGTCCTGTTTTATTTGTATCTGTGAGCTGTCGTTTTTCATTTTCTGATAGGATTCTCTTTTCTCTGAAGAGACATCTGGTTATGTTAGACCTGTCATGACTTGGATCACGTGAGGAGGTGTGGCCAGTCAGAACGTAGGTGTTGCGCGCGTTTGTGAGATAGAGTGTTTCGTTTCCTTTGTTTCCAATACGTTTTGTATTACGTGAAAGTTTTTTATCGTGCTTATTATTATATTATCAAGATGGAATGTGACAGTGACAAAGCCTGTTTGCATGCGCAAAAATGCGGGGTAAATGCCGGAACTTTCGCTGCTTTCGACCCCACTTCCCCTACGTGGAAAAAAAATGCGGGGTAGAAAGATTCTAGGGCCGTTTACATGGGAAAATGGAAAATCCTGGGTAAAAGCAGAGAATAGGGAAAAACACGCAATGCATCATGGGAAAGCGAGGTCATCCCTGCATTCACCCTTCACTGGACTAGGAATCTTTCTAATCCGCATTTTTTCCCGAGGTAGCGGAAGCGGGTAGAAAGCAGCGAAAGTTCCGTCATTGACCCCGCATTTTCGTCCATGTAAACGGGCCCTCCTAGTCCAATGAAGTATAAATGCAAGGGTGACCTCCCTTTTTATTGACGCATTGCGCATTTTCTTCTTTACTATACTTTTACCCAAGATTTTCTATTTTCCCCATGTAAACGGGCCTTCAGTAGTGATGATTACAGCTATGAGCCTGAAGAGGATGAGGAAGATACGGATTTGTTAGACGCTTCTGATGTCGAAGTAGAAGCAAGGTGTGCCAATGGATGGAGTTTATCTTCTCTTTTTTTCTTGTTTGATTATAACTAAATAGCAAATAACAACAATATTCTCAGTTCATTTCATGTGAACTATGGAGATGCAAATTTACATTTAAACGCTGGTATATACGTACGCACTTGCAAAAAGCAGTCTGGGTTAAAAACTTTGTAAACTCGAGGTTAGTAGGTAAAGAATAGCAATGTCTACTCAAGTAAAAAAAAGTACTGCAACTATATTTTCATCTCTTGCTTTTTTTTGTTTAAATAAAAGGAAAAACTTTCTGTAGTAATTTCAAGTTACTCTGTAACTGCCCAGAAGTATCTGTCAAAAAACGGGAAGAAAAATAGCGTGCAAGGGACAACACGCATGTGGGATTAGAAACAAAAGCGGCATCACGCAATACACTGATTAAGTTCGCCTCCTTTATCACTGGGGGGCGCAATCCTTTCCCAATGCTGAAAATAGGGCAGCCGTTGCCATCGCTTGACTTAACTACCAGCAAGATGGCGGACGATCGAAACGTTCATCGCGTGCTACAGATCTAGAGACTCTTTTTTTGAAGACAGCTGGCTGTGCCCGCGCACAGCCAGCTGCGTGAAAAAAGGGTCTATAGATCTGTAGCACGCGATGAACGTTTCGATCGTCCGTCATCTTGCTGGTAGTTAAGTCGAGCGATGGCAACGGCTGCCCTTTTTTCGGCATTGGCCAATCTATCCAGCTGTTCTCGAATTCTTCCATTTTTCAGCAGATGTCAGTGCTGTTTAAAAATAATCGTGACAATTTTTTCACGGGAAATGACGTGCTAAAAAGTAAAGGATTCGCGTGGAGCTATGTCACCCGCAACTATTTTTATAGAAATCTAATCTATTCTTCGTGACTGGCAACAGTCAAAATGTCGGAGTCTGGTGTTCCCAGAGCGGGAACACTGCGCGTTAAAGGATTCCCAGCAAACACACACAGGCTCTCTGAACGTCTATTAACGTTCAGAAAAAGTCTTCTGAACGTTAATAGACGTTCAGAGAACCTGTGTGTTTTTTGCTGGGTTATCACTGTAGGGCGACTTTGGAGAGAGAGAAAAAAAACGCAAAACGATGCTGTAACATTTCTTGATACTTACAGCGTTTTCAAAGTGCCTATTCCGGAAAACATCTTGGCCCTGACGTCTTTCAGCTTGTTTTCAGTCAGGAGCCTGCGAAAGAAAAGAAAAGAAATGGGCGCAAGGGTTAGGGAGCAGAACTTGTGGGCGGTTAAAAGCTAAGCAGTTTGTTTTGTGTTTGAAATTAGCTTCGCGGGGGGTGAAGGTGGGTTTCATTATAAAACGGAACGAGAAGAGATGGATGGTGTATAGGAAGAGTGTGGAAGTTTGTAGGTTTCTGCGCATCGGTGCAGTTCTCAAAGGATTTATGCAAATTTTTAGAAGGTCAGGAAAGTCCGCTTTATTATTTATTTTATTTAATTTTTTACACTAAATCTTTTAGCGATTAGGGTGTTCCCTTTGAAAAGCGATAGGCGTCACAGAACTTTTCAACAGCTTTGAAAACAAACTAATGATTCTAAACTCTCGAAAAAAGTAATAATGCTTCTTCCACCAACACACTGTGAACTAATATTAACCGTCAACCTAAGATGTCTCACGTAACTTTCAGAAAAGAATGACGATTAGAGTTTTGTAGATTATATGCTCTAAATTTCAGGTTGTCCGAAATTAAACAACCCTATTTTAAAGTAGTCTTACAGACGAAACTATTGTTGAGAAAGTTATGAAATTTTGTGTTGGACATAATGAAGGTATGGGAATTTGTTTGCGCGAATAAAAAAATTCAAATGTTCACCACCAGGGGGCGTTTTTTAATGAATTAACATTTACTATACATTTATGATAGTTTACAGGTATTATTACATCAAAACATGTTCAGCATGAGGACCATCGTTGTCCAGCTACCATCTGGAACATAGAAATAGGAATCTATATATTGGGCATAACGAGAGAAAGCGTGTTGCCTCCAAACGGTAGCCTTGATAGTGGCATGTACATGCGCAGAATGGCAGTAACTTAAATTATAATGGTATTTTCAATTATTTTAGAACGATCTGTATTTTAAAAAGTACTTGTATCGAAAAATTTTCCTTCGAACTTATTTATTTTTCTAAAGTAATACAATTAATGTTCAATTTTACATCGACGGCAGCCATGATAGTGGCAGAAATGGGGTGCGTTTTTGGCAATGAAAAGCACATGATTAGGAACACTGGATGAGCAATCTAGGTATACCTAAATCTATGATTTGGAATCGTAAGAGAGCATGTTCCACAGCTGACCGCAATGTCTTGAAGATCAGGCAAAGTTCTTGAATTATCACGAATTACCAAATGCATCAAACTCCTCCAAAGCCAAAAGTAGCGTGGATTGAGGTCTGGGGAGCGGAGAGGCGATGTAAAGCCCCCTGGTGGCGAATATTTGAACTAATATTTTCCCACTCAAACAAATTCCTATACCTTCATTATGTCCTACACAAAATTTCAAAACTTTCTCAAAGTTTCGTCTGCAGACAACTTTAAAATAGAGTCGTTCAATTTCGGACGCCAGGTATATTTATTTTATTTTATTTTTTACACTAAATGGTTTAACGATTAAGGATGTTCCTTCTGGAAAGCGAACGGGCCTTGACAGGACATTTGAACAGCTCTAAAAACAAACTAATGATATTAAACACTCGAAAAAACTAACAATGCTTCTTCCCCCACTGCACTATGGACCATAGAGATATGAATACAAGGAGACGGCATGAGCTATCTGATAGTGAAGCCGAAACTGTAACAGATCCGCCCTATTGCTTAGACCACATTGCAATATTGCAATATGGTTGTGTTATTTTATGGTGGCACTTTCAATTTTAAAGGAGTAATGTCGCCAAAATTGGCGCCAAGAATAATTAAGTATTTGGCATAACTGCAAAATGCTGAGATTTTGTAACATATATTGTTGAACTATTGTATTGATTGAACTATTGTAACATATAACTGTGCATTTTTACTTTTTAATCCGCATTAATCGTTCATCTTTCACAGTTATTTAAAAAAAGGAACCAACAAAATGTTCCGCCGTACTTAGACCAACACAGTTACATCATTTCGTCCAGTGCTGAAGATAGCTAATGCCATCTCCTCGTATTCATATCTCTATGCTATAGACAAATACTAACAGTAAAACTGTATGCCTCATGCAACTTTCAGAAAAAATTCATGCACGCAAAAATTTGTTTCAAAAATATATCTGTTTAGGGTAATACTGAAAAATTCCGTATGTTTAGCAATTTTTTTTTTTTCTGTGTGGTGCATAACTTCCATAGGTTCATTGCTTGTAACAGTTTACAGTATAACTTGTAAAGAGACATTTAAAAGCATATACAGGTATATATGGAAAGAACCATCCGGTTAAAAATGTTAATATTTTTCATAATTAAAAACAGAAAATTATAATTATCATGTCAATATAAATGAAAATTGTTGAAATTTTTAGTTTCTAACATTTTCAACAACAACTAACCAGAACACTACCACACCACTGGATTGGTTGGAAGTGCAAGAGTGATTTGGGATAACACTGTTACACTCCTATGTCGCCTGACATAACACCGTGCGACTTCTTTCTTTGGGGATAAGTCGAAGATCTCGTTTACATACCACCTTTGCCTACAAGTTTGCCTTAAATTAAACAACGCATTTGTGATGCTTTACAAACAGTTAACTGTGAAGCAATATTACGTGTTAGGCAAGAAATAGCATTTTGCAGTTGTATTATACGGGTGATTAAAGGAAAGACACATTAAACTTTTATGAGTGGAAAAAAAAAAAAAAAACATTTTTCTTTTCCAATCACATATTAATTAAAATTTTCTATTTGTAATGAAGAAAATTATTAAATTTTGCAATCGAAATATTATTTCCTGATAACCCTGTATTTAAGGCATTTACAAATGCCAGGAGAAAGGTAAATTATTGTGCATTCTATTTTGGTCATCGTGGCTGACGAGATAGATAATACATACAGCGGTGCTGACATTTTAATCACACCCGTTGCACTCGAAAAGTCATGTGAACAAGGGGTTGTGACCAAATGTTAGAACCGTAGTCTGTATATCTCGTCAGCCATAATTGCGATTTGGATTAGATCACGTTTTAGGTTTGACTTTTAAAGATATTTTGACGAACAGCAATTAGTATCCTTTGGTCGTCTTCTACGTTTGTTGCTTTGTAACGTCTCTGCTGTCTGGCTAAGTAATCCTTAGAACAAATATGTATTATGTATGAAGAAAACGTTATGTATTTTTAATACATATAACTATTTTTTTTTTTTTTTTTTTTAAATTTTTTTTTTAGCATTGCACATTAAAATCAATGAACTTACAAATCAGTCAGATGCTTGGCTCCAGTAAATGCTCCATCTTCAATTTCGGAAATTTGGTTGTTGCTGAAATCTCTGTTAAATATGAAAATTTTATTTAATGTTTTTCATGACATAAAGTAATAATGCATAAATCATTTATGCGAATTTCTAATGTCACATTTAATAAGCACTCTAATATCTGTTTACATTTATCCATAAAATGAAATATATGCTGTTTTTTACTTTCTGCCATGTCAAAAATTTATTTTTTTAATTGCATTGGCATCAAATAGCTTATATAACCAGAGCATTTAGGCTATTCAATTGAAATAAATGAAAAAAAAATGTACTTACACTTTTATCAAATTTTGCATTTTCTTGAAAAAACCGGTGTTTTTGATTTTCGTCATTACGTTGTTATTAAGACGGCTAAAAGAGAAAAAGAAAAAGAATATTAGAAGAACATTTTTTTTGTAAAATAAATAAATAAATAAATTTTTGCAACAAAAAGTAACAGTTCTGTAATTTTATACACATGCATTTATTACAGACTTTATAGTTCGTCTACGCTAGATTGTTCCAGTAATATTCATTCTTTGAAGATGTAAATTCTCAGCATTTCACTCAGCAGAAGATTAATTTTTCTGGTATTGAATCTATTTCATCCAGTGGGCAATGTTTTTTTTCAATAATGACTGCTAATATTATCGTTTTTGTGGTAGTTACAAAAGAGCTGTTTCAGTTTTCGTAGACGTTCGTTCAGTTTTCGTTTATTGGTGTACAGATTCGTATTCAACTCTGTACCGTCAATTGGTTTAATGAACGGCGTCGACACATTCTTGGATGAGATGTCGATCTGCACAAGGCCTTTTTGCATGCAAACTGTGTTGGTAAGACCAGCATATTTCACATTGTCGGTGTATTTCCAATGGTGTCCATGAAAAAAAAAATGTACTCTCCAACGAGTTCATGGTGAGCTAAAGTGGAATATTTTTGCATCACAAAAAGACTGATGTGCCATTTGCAAAATATTTCAAACGGACAGAGCAGCAAGATTTTGAAACTTTTTCAGGCTGTTTGACGATGTATTTTAGAGCACGTTGACGCTGGTAATTTTGAACGCTCTCACTTCCATACGAGAAAAACCAAATTTTTACAAAAGACGCCGATTTGAGTAGCCATTTGAAAACAGTATTTTTGTTGTTTTGACAAGCAAAGAGAACAAACTCCTGACGATTTGTTTAGTCGATTATTTTCCAATAAAGCAAAAAATAGTCTTGTGATACTCTGTATGGTACTGCTAATGCAAATACGAGTATTAAAACAAACTGTTTATGACCGTAAAGCGGAAGTGTTGTTGCAAATCCTATAACAAATCATTATAGTGCCATCTACGCTTTTTCAACTAGGGATGTTTTAGACAATAGCTTTTTTTGTTTTTTGATGAAGTCGTTCATTCATTTTACACAATACTGCGTTTCAACAGAGTAAAAAGCAACTTTCTGCCGTCAAAATATACACTACGTATTAATGAAAACCACACTCGGTACATTTTACCTTTGCTTACATAAAATAAATAACTAATTTAATAAATATTTTTAACATAGCAGTTACCTTAGTAACTGACATTGCTACTATTTAAATCATTAAATTCAACCATCGAATGAAAACTAAAGTTCTTAACTTGGAAAATAAAAATACTTAAATGTGAAACAAATACTACATTAATTTATAGGTACATTAAAAATATTCTGTTTTAGTGCTATTGTAAATATTTTGCATTTTATTTATTTCGCAAGAGTGCCAACTGTCCTTTCAAAATGACCAGGAACCACTCTTTCGTGTGTTCCTTTGATCCCCAATCATAGCTAGCGGCGTCTGGTATTGTCGGGAAAATCCGAACCGTTTTGAGATCTTTTCACGTGATATCTATTCTTAACTAATCCACGTTTACATTCTTAATAATCATCAATGATCGGCAAAAGCAGGAGCTATTTTAAAACGCATGTAATATTTGTATCATATTTTTATTGAATACTTGGCAACTCACAGTTCAGTGGTGTATGACGGGATATTTTCGGGTATGTCCCGGAGTCGCTTTCCGGAGCAGTCCACAGTCGTATCTTCGCAAACACATGGATCGGGACAGTCATGTATGGCAGCACATTCGCCAGCACCTCTCGTCAGGTACGCCTCTGTGCCTAAACGAAAAGAAAGCAGCTGTAAGTTTATTTTGTTTATTGGTGTTCGTCATCTTTACTTGGATTTTTATTGTTAAAAAGTTGGAAATTATTATTACGTTAATATTGAAAACTTCGAATAAAATGTAAAATCGACATATGTTTTTAAACAATTTGGCGTTTTCTGCAAAACTTCGGCAAAGATGGTGGGTTGTAAAATTAGATAAAATAGGGTCTAAAATGGGGTTTAAAAGAGATATAGACTGGAATACAGGGTCTTTTAAGAAGGAACCCCAATTTTGAAAATAAATAACTAAAAAATGGTGATTGCTAGAAGCATGAAAACAGTGGTACACTGTAAAAAATGTTACTGTAAAAATTACGGAGAAGCATTGACAAACCTGCGTTGCCAGCACTTGTACCGTAAAATTTACCACAAGTTTTTTTTTATCGCCGTAATTTAGGTTGGTCTGTAAAAAAAAGCTAGGAGCTGCTGCCATCTATAACGAATTTTCTTTTCACACCTAGGTGGAGAATACTGAACTTTTTTATAATACTTATAATCAATGATTCACTTACTCCTAAACTGGGCTATAACTAGATTCGTTTGGGTATGAGCTGGATGCTTAATGCACTATACCAGGGGTTCCCAAACTTTTTTTACCCGCAGCACCCTTGTCAGGCCAAAAGCATTTCGTGGCACCCTTGTCAGGCTAAAAACACTTTGCGGCACCCTTTTCAGGCTAAAAACTTTCGCGGCAGATTTCCTTTAAAGCAATATGAATATGAAGGTTGGAATGAAGCAGTTTGGATGCATTTTACGTTATTTTTTGTTTATTTGTTTATAGGGCTAACTATCAAGAAAGTACTCTCTTGGGAAAGGGATATAGAATTTTGACAATACCCCTATTTCAGGGAGTTCCTATAAAAGAGAGGCTACAGGACAGTCTTGAACTTGACTGAAATATTTTTGTTTGAGCCCATTTAATGATCGGCTTGGCTCACTTTTTTGGGGATACCGGTTCAGAGGAAATTATTTGATTATACTCCACCAAAACACTTTTCTTGATTATCTCCACGGCACCCCTGACATACGCTCGTGGCACCCTAGGGTGCCGCGGCACCCAGTTTGGGAACCTCTGTACTATACGGAACAAGATTTGACGGCTTATTCTGAAAGGTTGGAGCAATAACCCATTATTTTGTTTTTCGGTTCATTGAGGGTGCCACTAAGATTTGAATGGGTCGTTTTAGCTATTACTTTAACCTTTTAGAACAAGATGCCAAGTCTTTTTCCGTATAGTAGGTACATCTGGAGTTCGAGTACGGTTTAAGCGTAGATGAGTCGTTGATTGTAAGTATTATTTAAAAAAAAAGTTCGGTATTCTCCATCAAGGTGTTAACAGAAAATTCATTTTAGATAGGGGAGCACCTAGTTATTTTTTACGACCTAGCCAAAATTACAGTGATAAAAAAAATCGCCGTAATTTTACGGGCGTCAGAAACACGGCGATAAAGAAAATTGATCCGCCATAAATTTTGCGGTGAAATGTTGGCAGCAGATGGTTGCCAACGTTTAACAGTGATTTTTATGGTAGTATTTCTTACAGTGTTTATTTATCAAAAATACCGTAAGAATTTTATATAGAAGCCACAAAATTTCAGATACAAATTGCGCCGATAGACGGCGCTGTTAGCAGTAAGACAGATCTGGAAAATCCTCATTTGTCGCACCTATGACGGCTCCGTTTTTCAAATCTTACCGTGTGGGTTGCAATCTCATAAAGGCGTCATTGAAAGATTTTTCTTTCGAGAAACGATGATAGCTGACGGGGTTCAGCATGGTTTATGCAACAGGGAGCTCCCCTTACATCGTACAAAAGACGTATTTGACTTTCTGGATGAATAATTCAATGATGGAGTTATTGCGTTTAGCTTCCGTATTCTCTCGATCTCACCCCCTTCCCAAACTCAGATTTCCCCCCCTGGTTATGGCCCTGGCGTGTAGTGTAGAAGATGTTAATATTAATGCGATTTTGATGTGACTGTACTCGATGTCTGAGCTCTTTTTCTGGTATCTGTATTGCCGCTTATAGCGCCATCTATCGGTACAGTTTGTAACTAAACTTTTGTGGCTTCAGTATCAAATTCTTATTTTTTTTCTGTTATTAACATACCACGTGTTCCATTCTTCTATTTGTCACTGTTTTTGAGTTATTCACTGTCAAAGTTAGGGGGTTCGTGAAACCACCTGTATTTACATACAATTGTATCATTTTTGGAAAGTATTATTATGCATTTCTGATGTGTCTGCAATATTTCAAGTTAATTGAAGATTGGGAAATGATTGCAGGATTTGACCTAGATATACATTGTGCGAACTCTTAAAAAATAACTATAATTCAAATGATATACTTTACTCAGAGCTTCAAAGAGTTCGATGACTACAGCAAACTTTCTTTTCGATTCGAAGAATTTTTTTCAAACATATCTGCATATCCTCTAAGACAAGTAGCCGATTTTTCAATAATGATCGTTTTAAGAGTAAGTACGTTTCTCGGATATCATACTGGTCAAATTTCGAAGCAAGAACGAAATCAAGAGATAAGCATTCTGGAAGCGGAAATCATCAATATAGGCAATTGGAGAATATTTAAATTGATGGGGGAGCATTGACCATTTCCCATCGGTTACCACATCTTAAAGTGCCAAATAAAAATAATATTCTTCTCTCCGTCTGCGTCTTACTCGGTTGAAGAATGGATGCTTAATAACATGCAAAAAGACAAGCTATTTGCCCCTAGCGGTTTTAAAATATCACTGTTTTTTAACCTTTTCAGATTGCTTAACTTTTGTTTTTTTAATATTGAAGAACATAATCGCAAAATAAAAACGATTGCATATTAAAAATTCCTCAAATTTACAATAAAATTTCAATTTCACATTTTCTTAATAGAAGGTTTCCTAAGTTCATAACGCATCAGTTGTCCAGAGCACAAATGGCAATAGTCCACTGCTGGAGATAGAAATTAATAATCTATATAAAAAAAATCATTGTATCTATCTAGTATTTCCGACGTTTTTTCAAATAAATTTAAAATACTAAACCAGTTTTAACAGTAATGCATAAAATCCGTTTTGCAGTTTAAAAATGTTTCGTGAAACAAATGTAAGAACAAATGTAAGTAATTTAGTCATCAATCTTCAGCTACAAAAAAGTATTAGACAGAATGACTCGATCTAGAAAATCGCCATTTTAATATTTATTTAAATAAAGATTACACAATTAACTAAAAACGCAGGTTTGATGGGCAAAAAAAAATCGGCAAGATAGTGCCGATATTTTTTTGGACGTATATTATACAGTTTACTTTTAATCCCCAGAGAAAACAAGAAGGTATATTGTTTAAACATGTATATTTTAAAGTTTCTGTTGCCAGAAAATTTAAAGTGGCATCATTATATTAAATATTTAGTGTTGCTGAGAGATAGTACAAGGCCAGTCGAAATTACATTGAAACAGTAGTATAATTGGTGCATTAGAAAAATTTTTTAATTCAACAAAACAAAATTTTCTTAATTGAACGAAAATTTGGCAAATTAGTAAAGTCATGGCATTATATCGAACTAACCAAAATTTTGTTGTATCCACAAAAGATTCTGTCTATTAAAAAAAAAACAACTTTATTAACTCAACAAAATCATGAGATCAAAATAGCGTAAACAAAATTTTTGTTAACTCAATTACACATTTTTTTTAAAGCTTGAGTCCAATTACTGCCATATTACGCCCGCTCAAAAAAGTATTCGAGTAAAAGCCGAACTTCCTATGTTAGTTTTGTGCGGTAAAAATTATATAAAATATGAATTGGGTTATTTATAATTATGTTTCATATTCCTGTTGAGTAGTGCGTTTTTCTAAAAACTTAACAATTTGCAAAGTTAAACTAGAAAATTTCGCTTATACTCGAATACTTTTTTAGAGACTGAACGTATTGTTGAAAACATACATGCAGATGTTAGGGAGGCAGATTTAAAAAAAAAATTCTGAAAGTAAGCATAAAAAGTTAATTAGTATTTACAAATAAAATTTTCAATCGAATCAACATAGATTGTAAACCATTTACTGTTAATTTTAGCAAAAAGATAACAGACATACAATCCTGTCTTCTCTTCAGTAAAACATTAATATGCCAAACACAAATAGCAGTTGGATCATATCAATGCTGCTGCATCGCTGCACACACAAAAATAATACAGCTCTCTCACGTGACGTTGCACATTTTGCTCAGATTCTGCCATTTTATTTCTATCACATTTACGATCTTATTTAACAAACACTTGACAGTTGGACTAATTATCGATAATCATCGGTAAGATATCTTATCCATGACTTAAACACTCGTGCTTGGATTAACTCGCGTGTCAAGCGTTTGGTAAATAAGGCAGACCCTACTAGCAAATTTGCTCGGGCTATCATCGGCCGACTACTAGGTTGGTGGTAACCCGAGCAAAATTGCAAATAGGAGATACTCTTTTATGGGGGCCGGTAAATATACTTACCAGCTAAGCACAGTTGACTACAGAAATTAATAATCACTAGTTAATTTTCTGATTTTTGTTCATTAATAATGGATAGGTGATTTTACAATATACAAGTCCTCTAAATTATACTTGGCTTACGAATTTTCTTTGATTTGCTATTTAAAAAAAAAAAAAGATCGAAAAATTATTCGAAAAATAAATACAAGAAATTTCACTGTATATTTTTACATCGTTTACGTTGGCATCAAGCAGCATTTCGTTTTCCGACTTTTTATATACTATCGGTGCTTGAATAATGAGTATCGAATTCAAGGTGCTGGTTCGGTTTAAATGTTCTTTAGGTTTTCGCAAAGGCAAATGAAGCCTGCATACACCTCTGATGATCCTGTATGGGACAAACATAACACACGAATATCGAGACTTTTATCACAAGTGGCTGTCTCAGCTAATGGTACAAAATAATAAGATAGAAAAGGAAAGAAGAAAGACCAAAGAAGAGACAAAAAATTGAGAAGGAAAATTAAAAAAACTAAGAAAATCAAAGTACAACAAAATGAAAAAGGAAAGGAGAAAGGAGAGCCACGTGCAAACATGGCCTCGAAGGGACCAAACTCCCTCTGTTGTCGTACCAGGTGTTGGTTGTTGTTGTATTTGGAACATTTATTTTCGGACTTGTGTGCTTGATTTCAAGAATTCTCTTGTAAATCCCCGTCGAGTAAAATAGACAACACAAAGACAGTTTTTACAAGCACAGAGAAAGGGAATTTAAACAACCAGCGGATGAGTGGGAATCAAACTCACAACCATACAGTTAAGCGATTAGCGGAGAGGAGGATAGTCTTTTAACCTCTCAGACGCCGGTTCCTGAGGAATGAGTGATTATAATCGATTGAATTGTTTAAGCAAACTTTGATTTTCCATAGGCACATTTTGCTTTGAAGTGGTTAAAGATAACTTAATATTGATGTTTTAACACCCTTATTTCAAAGTTCAAGAGCTATAATCTGTCGTGTTCGATTAAACAAACGTTGGGATTTGTGACATCATAACTGACGTCCAGTACTCTACCAGAAAAAACGATAATCTGCCGGGTACGGATGAGATACCGAAATGGATGAATTTCGTCTTGTGTGGTGCGGTTGACGTCAGAATTGCTTAAACAAACGTGGAAGATTAAGTTGCATTCATTCTGGCCGTTCCGTGCCTCTCAGACTCCGCTCTCTCCACCGTTCTTTTGTTTTGAAACTTAGGTTGACAATGCGGGATCTTGCGGAGCCACAATAAATGCACCAATGAAATCACGCAGTACACCGTCGAAGTGTGACGTCAGAATAATGCTCTGGAAATGCTCTCCTTCAATTGGTTGTTCTTGTCAAATATTCCACAAACCTTCTGCGATCTCCGCGCGAAAGCCACTTTGCTTCTCTGAATGATATCATCGCGGCGTCTTAGCGACACGTAAAGGCCAATACGAAAGCAGCTTTAGAGCCCTATACAATAGAAATACAATGGCAGAATCTGTGCAGTAGGTTGTCACTCAAATGACGTGCAAGAAGTGTTCATATTTATCAAATTGCTCTAAGAGACATACGGCCATTGGATAAGACGTTTACCATGCACTGAGAAGTAACAGAACAGCGAAAGCTGAATTAATAAGTTACTGTTAATTTTCAGTCGGCATTGTTAAGTAAAAAGCAGAGAAGGCGCACCACCACCTGCGACCACAAAAACTACCTTTACATTTGTATTTGGTCTCTCGCATTTGGCTGATCCTTCGGCGGTGCATCCGCCGAGGGGTCTCACATCGGGCACCGCTTGTCTCAATCGGGTTTGCGTGCAGGTACTCGGCGAGCCATCGCAGGTTGCAGTCGCAAATGAACGGGTTGCGGGCGAGATGCCTGGAAGGAAAAGAAAAAAATACATATATTGTAAGAAACATGGCAAAGCCAATTCTGTTTTATCACTTGCAGGACCATTTATTTGTAATAATGCTAAAAGAAAATATTTTCCGGGTATAGACATTTAACCCTTTAACGCTCAGTGTTCCCGCTCTCGAAACACCAAACTCTGACGTTTTGACTTTGCCAGTCACGAAGAATAGATTTGATTTCTATAAAAATAGTTGCGGGTGACATAGCTTCACCAGAGAATCCTTTACTTTTTTAGCGCTTCATTTCCCGTAAAAAAATGGTTACGATTATTTTTAACAGCACTGACATCTGCTGAAAAATGGAAGAATGCGAGAACAGCTGGATGGATTGCCCAATGCTGAAAAAAGGGCAGCCGTTGCCATCGCTCGACTTAACTACCAGCAAGATGGCGGACGATCGAAACGTTCATCGCGTGCCACAGGTCTAGAGACCCTTTTTTTGACGACAGCTGACTGTGCCGGAACAGCCAGCTGTCGTCAAAAAAGGGTCTCTAGATCTGTGGCACGCGAGGAACGTTTCGATCGTCCGCCATCTTTCTGGTAGTTAAGTTAAAGGGTTAAAGCTATATAGAGAGGTGCAAAAATTGAGTCAGTTTTATATAGGACATAAAAATTAAAAAGTGACCAGTACACAAAAATGTTATAGTCCGGCCCTTCTTTTAGTATCGCAACTTTGAATCTGTAACTGACGTGGCTTTTCCAATAGCTGCCCTTTTTTTCAGCATTGGGAAAGGGTTGTACCTCGAAATGTTAAGAAAAGGAATTTTTTTAGGTTACTAGATAAAATGAGAGAGTGCAGAAAATTATAATATGAAATTCGAAATCACCAAGCGATAGTTAAACATAAATATTGTACGAGTGACATGAGTTTTATTTAATTTGAATATTTAATTGCGCTTGTTTCAAATAAAGCTTTTATTTACAAAATTAACTAAATTAATTAATTAATAATAATAATAATAAAATAAAATAAAATAAATGACTGACATTCTAATAATTTAAATGCACACTTTGAATTTGATTTTTAATAATTTCGAAAATTTAATTTATTATTTATTTAATTTATTTTTTGTATATTTAAATATCAGCGCTGATATCTAGTTTTCATTAACAGAATATATTCTTTGCTTTTCAGTTTTTTAAAAATTTAATTTAATAATTTATTTAATATATTTATTTTAGTTTAATTAAGAAATGTAACAATCAAAAAACATTTTTTGCTTTCAGTTGCGGGATTTTTAGAGGTTTTTATTAGGAACGTTTTATTAAGGTTAGCTTAAAAAAAGAAAAAGCATAACTGGAGAGTGGTCAATGTTTTTACATTGAAATTTTATTAGATCGTTTTGAAAGTTTCATTTTAATAATTTGATTTTTAAAAATAAAAAATTCACATTTTTCTTTTAATAAGGGCTGTTTTGAAAGTTTTCTTTGCACACTCCTATTAACATTCCTACTAACGACACATCTTTACCCATAACAAAGAAGCTTTATCACACACAACACTGTCAGCTTGGTCCCCCTTCAAAATGGTTCATTAGGAATTAATGTCTGAACAAACTCTGCTAACATCATTCCGCTATCGTCTCTCGCCGATAGATATGCAATATACTACTACTCCACAAGCAGAGAGAGAAATATTTGTGACAGTTTCACACGCGCCGCTGCCCACAGACTGATTATGCGTGTACCGCTCTCGGAAGAGGAAGAAAGCAGGCGAGAT
This sequence comes from Cheiracanthium punctorium, assembly GCA_038373885.1. Lineage (NCBI taxonomy): Eukaryota > Metazoa > Arthropoda > Arachnida > Araneae > Cheiracanthiidae > Cheiracanthium > Cheiracanthium punctorium. The sequence goes on along the minus strand of JAWZYV010012211.1, from coordinate 95,804 downwards.
CGAGGACTTCAATAAATACAGAAAATAGATAGGATGCATGTAATACGGGAGTGAAGAAATTTATGAAACAAATTAAGAAATCAGTCAGAGATTGTAAAATATAAATTACGTGATGTGGGTTTTCTTTTTTTAAATTAAGCATTTAATAGTATTTGTTTTTAATATATCTTATTTACAAAAAAAAAAAAAAAAAAAAAAAAAAAAAAAAAAAAAAGAGAGTGTAACTGACATTTTAATTATTTAAAATACACTTTTAATCGGCTTCTTAGTTATTTTTAAAATTTAATTTGGTTATTTATTTAACTAAACTTTTTATTGCATATTAAAAAAAATCATGCTGAAATCGAATTCTTATTTACAGAAAAAAACCCCAGTTTTTAGTTCTTTTTTAATTTAATTAATTAATTAATGTAATATATATATATATATTTGCGTAAGTGTGTGTTTCGTATAAGTTTTTCAAAGAAACTTGGCACCCAAATGAAATTAATTAAAATATGCAGTTCGAATAAGCTTTCCCAGTTAATTTAAAAAATTAAATTAAATCAATTTTATAATCTGTTAATATTTGTATATTTAAGAAGCTTAAAATTCACATACACGCTCTCCTTTTGATATCGTATATTATCAAATTTTTATTTAAAACATTTAATTATGCCACGCTTCATTAAAAAAATTTTTTTTTCATCACTGAAAAGTAATTAACATTTTCCCGTGGTGCTATTTTATCCATTTAACTAAAACAGCAGACCTTTTTCTTTTAATATAGATTGTTTTGAAAATTTTAGTTTAATAATTAGATTTATAAGAAGTAATTGTTAATAAATTTAACGCTACGAAAAAGGGGTAAATAATGTATTTATATGGTGATTTCATGCTTTATGTTCTTAAATAAAACATTCCACATTATTTTCTTTTAATAGAGGTTCAAAGTTTTATTTTTGATAATTTAATTTATGGAAAAGATTTATTAATAAACTTAGCACAACTGAAAAGGGAATGTATTAATGTTGTGTAATGCTGTATGCTTCTAACATATTTTCCCCTCCTTTTTTTCTACAGCGGGTACATCCATCTAGTGTGCCCGCGCACAGCCAGCTGTCGTCAAAAAAAGGGTCTCTAGATCTGTGGCACGCGATGAACGTTTCGATCTTCCGCCATCTTGCTGGTAGTTAAGTCGAGCGATGGCAACGGCTGCCCTTTTTCAGCATTGGGAAAGGGCTGCGCCTCAAAGGGTTAAAATGGGTCGTTTTGATGGTTTTATTTTAATAATTGATTAAACAGCGTTTATTAACGAATATAAATTGTTAAATAACACATTCACATGGTAATTTCATGTTTTACCACCTCAACATAAAATAGTCCACAAATATTGATTCGATAATGCAGAAGGAACTATCAGCAAGAGAGATTTTTGGCTGTCACTCCAGGCAGCTCAGAACGGTTCATTAAGAATTAATGCCAGAGAAAACCCTTCCAAGAATAAGTTCCTCCTATCATCTCTCTCAGATAAATATGCACCTGACCTATTTGTGTCAGTTTCACAAGCCGCTGGGCACAAAAGCCGTTAAAGTGTGTACGTACACTGTGGGTAACGATGTAAGGAACCATCTAAGGATGATAAATTGAAGACATGGAGGATGGATGAAATGCAAATAATAAATAGAGAGGAAATTTGTAACTATACATTTCGAAAACACACAAACAAATTGGCAGCTATATAAATGACACGATAGCATTTGATTATTTTAAAGCATTTTATTTAACTGAATTATTTTTCAAAAATTATTCATAAAGAACTATGAGTATTTTTCTTTTCTTTATTATTATTATTATCTTTTTTAAAAAGAATTTTAGAGTTTTTTAACCCTTTGAGGCGCAACCCAATGCTGAAAAAAGGGCAGCCGTTGCCATCGCTCGATTAACTACCAGCAATATGGCGGACAATTGAAATGTTCATCGCGTGCACAACCAGCTGTCGTCAAAAAAGGGTCTCTAGATCTGTGGCACGCGATGAACGTTTCGATCGTCCGCCATATTGCTGGTAGTTAAGTTGAGCGATGGCAACGGCTGCCCTTTTTTCGGCATTGGCCAATCTATCCAGCTGTTCTCGCATTCTTCCATTTTCAGCAGATGTTAGTGCTGTTAAAAATAATCTTTTTACGAGAAATGACGTGCTAAAAAGTAAAGCATTCTCATGGAGCTATGTCACCCGCAACTATTTTTATAGAAATCAAATCTATTCTTCGTGACTGGGAACAGTCAAAACGTCAGAGTTTGGTGTTGCGTTAAAGGGTTAACGGATTACTCACAGTAATGCTTCTTGTACCAAAAAAATATCTTTGAATAATTTCATTCAGGATAATTTTAATTTAAACATAGTTTGAATAATAGTCTTTCTGCAATTCTGAAAGCATAAGGTATTTTAATTATTTAAGGCACTCAAAATGGTAGACTGCTGAAGTGGGAAGGTCCAGGGTTCGGGCCCGTCGCGTGGCTGTCGATCTAGCGGTATGGAGTTTTGGTCGGTTTTTTAAGGATGTAACCTGAATGGATGTTAAAAACTCTTAGAAAGTCCCGCGACCCAGCCACCCCCATTCTAGTCAGACACCCCTCGAGCAGATTTACCTTAATACACACAATACAAACAATATTTAAGTACAAATGCAGTATTATTACAATGTGTGATAATGTAATATATTTAAATCACGATTTGTGTGATAAGTTATGCATTCAAATTACGATTTTGTGATTTATTCTTCCAACTAAAATACTTCGGCAACAAATATTTGCACACAAGAAGCTTTATCACAGGATTTAATGCTGTTCATAGTCATTTCCTGCAGCTCAAAACGGTTCATTAGGAACTAATGCCCGAGCAAAATCTTCCTACAATATCAATCTGTCACCGATAGACAGAGGGGGGGGGGGGGGAATATTTGTGACACTTTCTCAGACGCCGAAGAGCCCCAAGTCATTGGGCGTACCCGATCTCAGTTGAGACGTAGGGAAATCTGAGGAGAGATTGAGGACTTAGCACAGATGAAACACAAACAGTAAAACTAGAAAAAAAAAATGTATGTTCATCACAAAGATGCTAGCCTATGTAAATGATGTGAGTGCTAAACATTCTAGAACACTTTACTTAACTAATTTCATTTCGAAAAAAGTTCTATTTACAAAAGGTAATTTTTAATATATTTTTTATTTATTTATGAAGAATTGAAAAAGTATTAGGATTTTATTTTATCTTATCTTATTTATTTATTTATAGAAAGGAGAATATTTATACATGAAATTTATTTTCAGTCGTTGAAATTGTAACATTTAGTTATAATTTACTTCTTTTACCACTTTTATAGTGAAATATCTCTCATAGAGTAAAAAATTTCAATTTAACAAAATTTTCTATTTTACTCAGCCTAAATGTGTGTGCAAATCCAGACAATTATTTTGAACACCAGATTTTTCAATATGAAAGCAATGCTGTAATTATTTTATATCATTAACTGTTTTCTTAAGAAGTAAGCATCGCTAATATGAGAAAGAAATACCTATACTGACATGATGAATCGGTGCTTTATCGTCTCGAATAAGATACTTCGCCAACAAATACTTATCCCCCATAATACCTCTAGAAGCTTTATCAGGATACACACCATTCACTGCCAGCTCTGGTTGTTTAAAACGGTTCATTGGAACAATTAACGTAAGAGAAAACACTTCTAACAATATTCCTTCATCATCTATCGTCGATAGATATAAACATTCGGCACAAGCAGAGAGAAATATTATGACAGCTTCACACGCCGGTGGTCACAAAGTCACTACGCGTGTGCGCTTCCTGAAAAGACTGGGGAAAATGCAGAGTAGACTGAGAAATAGCTTGAACGCAAATAATAAAAGATGAGGAAGTTTTAGTATAAATTTCACATATTCATCGATCGCACAAGATAATTAGTAGCAGTCAGTGTTGTTAACCTCAAGAGAGAGCCGAACCCAAGAAGCCTTACCCCTCTTACAGATGCGTAATCTTCTGAAAGACGGGTTCTATTACTTTGGTACCATTTTTAGGTGCAAAACTTGAACCTGGATTGACATCCACGGAGGACCCCACAGTGACCGAGTGGATAAGGCGCTGAATATGGTAGATGGCTGAAGTCTGAAAGTTCCGTATTCAGGCCGATCGTGCGGCTAACGGTTTGGAGATTTGGTCGTTTTTCTCCAGATGTAATCTGAATATGCGTTAGAACCCCTTAAAAGTCCTCCGACCAAGGCACACCCATCGTGTAGGCTTGCCATAACACAAGTCAAATAGACACCAATAAGGTAACAGATATTAATGTTTGTTACTTGAAAATTATAAGAAAGTAACCTGAAAATTAAATACTGTCTAATGTTTAACCCATTTATGCCTAGTGTCCCTTTTTTGGGACGGCATTTTCGCTATTAGTCGAAAACGTTATTTATTTTTCCTAGCCTTTATTCATGACTATTGTGCCTCAACTGTACAAAATATTTTAACATGACCAAGTAGGATGTTGATATTTCGATTTTTATGCATAATGATTTTAAAAGAAATCATCCCTTGTTCAAGAAGTTGACATCAGAAATTTATTTATTATTTCTGTTATCAGTAAAAATCGAAGAAAGTCGCAAAAATATCCAAGCACAAATGGGTTAAACATAAAATACAGAACGAAACGCTAACTCTGCAGTCTTGGGTTGTTCAAAGTCATTTGAAGGGTTAGCAATACATTATAAAGAAGCCATATAGCTTTCGTTTGCACCATTACTCTCTCAGTATACTGTAATGGTCATAGCACAGCTTTTGGAGGTTTTTCAGTAGAGCTGTGTCTTAACACGTATTACTTACTATTTTCTAATTAACGCAAAATAAGGGTCTACAAAGATTTGCAATGATATTCTAATTCCTCTAACATCCCACTAGACATTTGTCGGCGTCGTAAAACCCATGCATGTCACATAAATCACAGTCACTCTTATGAGCACTATGTGATATCAACTAGAAGTCACTTAAAATTAGAAGGTGCGAACTATTTGTGACTGTTTGATTGTAACTTCATTGCGCCGTCATTTTGACGGATCGCGCGTGACGCTCCGCTCGCAGTGTTACCAGGAAGTTATCAATTTATTCTCAATAATTCAAACTGCGACTTCAGGGCGTGTCAAAATGCTGCTACAGAGGAATATTCGACCGTGAAAGGTGACGTGTCATATTCCGGTAACGGCGCCAGTAGGTAAAATGAATTAACGACAATTACTTTCCAAGCCTCGTATTATGTGCAAAAAAAAACCATGTATGTAAATGACGTTTTAAGAAAAAAAAGTAACGTACATCTGCGATGTAATAGAAAGAATCTCCAACTATTGTAGCTGGATAAAACCGATGAGTTTTTGACGAGTTGCTTCTCACCATCACCAAACATTTCGTAATTCGGACATCTACTAGACAACTAATTTAGACTACCATAACTAGTCTGGTTGTCGGGATGAGAACAAGGGATCCTAGAGTAGCTACTGCGGTCATCCGATCGACCACTAGTGGACGCTGTGTACAAGTGGCGTACGTTAACGCTAAATCAACGACTCTGAAAGTCCTCTTGGTGATCGTCAGATTTTTCTGAAGGGTTCCTATGTGAGCAAATCTTATTACAAGAATCCACATAGTTGAGAGAATCTCAAGAAAGAGCGCAAGTAGCCCTAAAGCTACTCAACCTTGCACTGTACAGGTAAAACCTATTATAAAGATACCACAAGTATGGTCTGATCCTTTTTCGAGAATCGAACACAAGCTTAAACGAGTCACGAAGGCAACCTAGCAAACGTTTGACATTATAAGTGCTTGACATTAAAAATACTTGAATTCGCAATAAAGACATTTTTAGCAAACTTTTATCCTTCAATATAGTAAAATCGTCAATTTCCATTGTTAATTAAAGTCTTCCCATCCGTTAAGGTACACCGAAATGAATAAGTAAACCTTAAACTCGCGGCAACACCGATGCAATTTAACTTCGTCCATAATGCAACCCACCTTGCATGATCAATTCAGTTTAGGTTCTTGGTCAGTTCACAAGCCAGGCACCAAAACAACCAAGCAACCAGCCCCCTTTCCTCGCATGCCAACCCCCGCATAGCGAACACGATTCCGCCTCTCCGGTCACAGTTAATTACATTTCAGTTTAACCGCAGCCTAGATACCAGATCCCCTCTCTCCCCCACCTCGCGAACGTATCTTGACGCGCCAGGCGTCGCAGAAATTATTATTAATAGGATACTGTTCTAAAATGAAGCACAAAATTTAAATTTGAGAGCATCCTCCCCCTTAACAAGACCTGGCCTCCGGTATCCATCCGGCTATGCATGATGGAGGCAGCGCTAAAGTGACGGCATTTGTCATGTTTTAAACAGCTGAAGTGATCTACGAAGGGTTCCCGGATGCGCTTACGATGATAGCCAGACCTTTAAGTAGGTCTACGGAAAGATAATTAGGGATATTAGTTAATAAAGAGGAATTGAAACATTTTGCATTGCTGACGAGGCAAATTTTAAGTGCAAGTTTTGAAGACTTGCAAAATGTCCATAAATTTTTGATTGAGATTAATTATTGATTAAGATTTTCTATAAATAATTCTGAATAAATGAAGGAAAAAAAAGAGTCTTAATATTTGACTGGTGAAGTTTTTTTTTTTTTAAACCCATGTAGCATTGTGTCATTGTATAGTGACGTCGCAACATGTATGCATACTGGTCATGCCTACTGGAGGTTTTTGGCGATTAACAAATGGCCGCCCGGCGCAGTTTTTGTGGCAACACGTAGTGAGATACAGAAGGTGAGATATAACACTCACGTGTTCACTCTGTCACGATTTCACTCAGCAATGTCACGTGTTTGTTACATAATGGCGTCACATTTTGATTAATTATAACAATTACATTGCGACGTTATTCTGCAGCGTCCCATATTTGACACGTTTTGACGTTACAGAAGGCGTACAATATTTTATATAACGCGCGTGAATGAAGAACGGGTATTTCCTACAAATTATTGCCAAGTTAAATTTTTAAGAAATGCTACTAACACGTTAATACTCAGAAGGAAGAAAATCTCTACGTTCTCCTTGTGTGTACAGTGACTGCAACACCTTCCAAGTCCGCTGCCAACAAGTTTTGGTGAGAGACCCGTAGCGCTAAATTTTTTTCTCCTGGAATCAACGCAAACAAGAACTACTAATGCATTGACTAAAATTCTCATACTGAGAGGGTGGGTGGGTGGATCGAACCCTCATGATCCCACTTCTGACTTCATATCAACATCCATTTCCCTTATATCTTAGGACTGAATCTCAGTTATAATTTAATACTTCCATTCCACTAATAAACATCTTAAACGAGCGTGCCGCGTTGACACGGATGCAATAAATCGTAGGAAAAAAAAAATAAATAAATGTGCTGATTTCGGGGACTCATTCCGGGATCCCCTTAATTGGAGGGCGTCATTTTTTGCACCCGATTCCGCGCACGAAATCAAACATAACTCTAGCGAGCGCTGACTGATCGGGGCGGCTTATCTTATCGCGAAATCGCCGACGAAAAAAAGAGCTCTGGCCGACCGATAAAAACGCACCTCGGGCGTCCGTCTGCAGATGAGGTAATTTTTTATACCATTCCGAAAGCATTAATTCGGTGCTGCTGGTGGAATCATAAAAGGGATAGGTTGTTTCCGTGCAGAACAGCTATATCAAAATGCTGGGTCGAGTATAATAAAGAAAATAAGGCTATTTGCGTACAGTAAATTATAAAGATCTCTGCAAGGGCCCGAGCCTAGCTGGAAGCCCGTTTCCCGGCCTCGGGCTCTACCACCATAGTATCGGAAAGCTTTCGGTAGCGAATATATCGAGCCTTCTCTTCTGATGACGTCACAATCCGAGAAATATCCGAGAAGCCCTAGCACGATCCTATCGTAATTGTTCACTGCCGTATTCACTATCGGAAATAATGCTGTTTTTTCCCGACACGTTGGATGAAGGCGAAAACTTGCATTCCGGTATCGGAGAGTACAAGATGGATGGGTTTTTATTGTGTGTTTCACGGAGTGTCAAGTAATTCCACAAATGGACCCCTCTCCCTGGCACGGTGGGTCAGTCAAAAAACCGGCTTCCACTCTTGATGGATGTCTCCGGAGTCTTCGAAAATTCTGAAGACAATGCTTTCGTTTAAGAAAGAGGGGAGAAAGCCGTGTGTTTTGATTGGTGGATCGGTCTGAGTGTCGGATAGACCTTCGCATGCACAAAAATACTCGCTTGTTTTATTCGACACTCATCGCGCTAGCACCAAAAGGAGAGTTGCGGCTATTTATCCGAAGTATTTGACTATCCGAGAGCGAGAAATATCCTTCACGGATATTCTACGATACCATGGAGCTAGAGTCCCAGGTCCACTCTTTTGCTACGAGATGACTTTTAGACAAATTCCGGGTACCTATGGGCAGGGAAGGGTCATGATCCCCCTCCCCCGCCAGCTTTCACATTTCAAGGGGTGTTCAAATGAAAAGGTACAAAACGACAGTGTGGGTATACACGAAGACTTTATTCAAAGTATGCACCATAGGCCTGAGCGCAACCATTCCATTGATGAGTTCCTTGTTCCCAGAATTCCTGTGGCCGTGACGAGACCCAGTCCTTCACAGCGTACTACGAGTTCGCCACCCGAGCTGAAGCACTTCCCTTTCAGATGATTTTCCAAACACAGGGAAATCGCAGGGAGACATGTCCGGACTGTAGGGTGGATGATCAAGCTGTTTCGAACATGGTCAGTTCCTTGGCGAAAAAGGACACTCCATTTTCACACTGACTTGGGGGACACACAGTCTTCCCTGTTGACGGTCATCATCTGGCGATGAATAACGGCCGGTTTAACACCTTCCGCTGTCAGATATCGGAAAACGCCCCGCTACTCCTAAACCATCGAATTTTGCTATGTGAATGCTATTTTGTCGTCACACGCACTGCCGGCCGCGGCAATTGGACGTAGGAGGGTGTTTTTTATAAGAGCTTCTGCTCTCGCCTACGGGTCCCCCGCATGCTCCTATCCACGCTAAAGACTCCAATCGCATCCCTCGATGCCTCGCAACGTTCTAACACAGCGTAATAGGCAAATATGTTAACCCTTTATCTACTGAATTAAGAATTGCCAAGAATATCACCTTGAATCTATGTGCTTTCTCTTGTTATAGTTAGGCAACGAATGATAAATACTGATTAACGTAATACAAAAGAAAATTACGAAAAAATTAATAATCATAAGCTACACGTCGGATGACTGGTTTTATAAACAGTTAACCAGTCTTTTCCAAAAGAGTATAGGACCAACACATCTGAAGGAGTCAAGTCATACTTCGATGGACACACTTTTAGAAAAGCTAATCCTTTAATCATAAAACAGACGTCTGAAAATTCACGAATGCTCTTTTTTGGGGAGGAGGGAGGGCACGACATGATTAAAAAGTGAGCGGAAAGCTGTCTGTTTAAAACAATCTACTCTAATAGAACATGCAATCGTGATGTAAGCTGATTCAATGAAGTATTGGGTAATGATTTTTCAAAGGAATGGCTACAATGAATAGATTTTTAAATTTATTAAATAGTATGTTTTTTAATCTATTGTTTTTGTATTGGAAACTGCCTGAAAAAAACATGATAAAAAGAAAAATCATTTAAATTTTCTTATAACTTGTAATATATGTATATAAACTCGGCTGTTCGAGCCTCGTCGGTAAGACCCCCCATGAAACCCCCTAATTTTTTAGTTTCATTATTGCCATATTAAAACAATATTAATTGACTATGTCATTTTATCTCCCATCTTTCGTGTATTTCGCCTGGTAACCCTATGTTGAAATTTTTATGATTGTAACCAATTTATAGAAACATACACTCTCCAAAAAAAGTATTCGAGCAAGAGAGAAATTTTCTATTTTAGATTTCCAAAGAGTAATTGAGTTTTTGAAAAAAGCACAACTTGATAGAAATATGGAAAGTCATATTTATACATAGCCTAATTCATATTGTATGATAAATAATTTTTAATAAACGAAACCAACGTATTAAATTTCTCTCTTGCTCGAATACATTTTTTGGAGGGTGTACATGTGATGCCTATTCTACAGCTTACGAAATATTGTAACAATAGATTAAAGCTGTTGTGAACTAATGGTATTTAAATATTATGTCTCATACTTTTATGTCGTATTTTGGGGACACATTTTTCGGACAATCTTCAATAAAAGGGGGGTGAGAGATAAAATGACATAGTCATTAATATATATATATATATTACACGCGGACAGCAAATGGCACCGAAATTCGAAAATGGCCAAGAAATCTCATTTGTTTCACATCAGACTGGAACATGGATTCAGAGGAATAGCAATTTCGAATTCCCCTTTTCTGGCATTTTCCCCCTTTAATCTTTACTATTCAAGTTAGGAATGGGAAAGGCGAATAATCCCCACAGAGCGTTATTAAATTAGCCGTAGTAAAGGGAGTCTGTATAGTTCGGTTAATGAATTAGAAATGGCGACGTAGTCGGTTTGTGTTAAGATGTCTTGTAATAGCAATGGACAGGTTGGAAAGGTCAGTATCTGTAATGCTATGGATAGTTATGTTAGTAGTGCTAGAAGGTGTCTCACGGTTACATTCTGATTTCAAGGTAACGCACATAAGCGGATTTAAAAAATTTTATTGGTCAAAACCTATCGATGGATTCAAACATTTAAAAAGCTAAAGAAATCGAAAAACAACATGATTGGCATATACTAAAAGCATATAAAAGTCATCTGTCAAATCATCCTCAACACCCAAAAAAATTGTTACTTTGCCTACAAGATTTTAAAATTTTTTATAATTATTTTTTGAATGACATTAATATTCAATTAATTGCCCACGACGAATGGCGGCATTCTCAAAATATAAACCTAAAAAAATTTTAAAAATTAAAATATTTTAGGGTTTTTTAATTTTTATTATTAATTATCTAATAATGAGGAGAGTAGCAAATATTAGCAACTACAATTAACATAGACATTAAGCTACGATGAGGAATTTTATTGTAATCTTAGTCTGACATAGTGTAACGTAGTCTGATCCTAATGAATTTATAACTTTATAGCTCAATAAATCCATTATTGCATGAAATTTAACTCAAAGATTTGTTTTCTTTTGGTTTTTGAAAAAAGAGCTAAGGAAAATAATAACTATATTTTAAGTACACAAATATATAGCCCCAGGTTCCCAATCCTTTATAAAAGTTACATCAAACACTTATAAAACACGAGAACTTTTCTTTTTAATAACTTCAAATTTAAACAATAATCACTTGTTACTACCACCCATAAAGTGAAGTATATTAACTAACTAAATAGTGTTAATTATATTAAAATTTATTTTTAGGGCTAATTAATTAGTTAATGGAATTACTAATGTTAATTAGATGTAAATAAAACTAAAACTCCCCTCGTGTTATAATAAAATAAAACACAGCTTTTACGAACTTTTCTTTATTGAGCAAATTTGAGAAACGCTAAGACAATTAATGTTCATTCTCTTTCACAGATGGCGCCATCAACGCTCGCTTTAAAAAGAAAAAATCAAACGAGTATCAATTGTCAAGCTTAAATCAAGCTGTATTTAAGCTTGACAATTTCAAATTTAAAGTCAAATTTAAAGAAATCAAGCATGATTTAAGCTTATGTGTTGTCTGGGTTAGGAGACGACAAACTTTTCAATTGTGGATGACCGTTTAAACACTCGATTCAAAGATTATGCAGGCTGTCATTCCATTCAAGAAACCAATAAGGATCGAAAAAATAAGTAACGTGACTGTCATGGCTGACTTCGTATATTGGAGTTAGTAGGCAGGTTTACCTTACGGGAAGATCAGAAATAAGTATAGTCCTACCAGCTTAATGGAACACCGGTTAAAGGAATATCTCGCTTACTGTAATAAATTTTCAATGTACCATAATAATTAGTCAATGTGATCCCGGATAACGGAATATCCCGCTAATTAGAATAAATTTTGCAAATTGCCTATTCTATTAAGAAGGTGAAACTTGTTAAAATAGTTGAACAAAACGATCTGCACCAGACCTATCGCGAAGAAAAAAAAATTGAGTTATTAAAAGAAAGATAAATCATGCCGAACGCACCGATTATAATACACTTTGCAACAGAACAAATATTTTGCGACAAATTTGGCAAGATTTTGGAGATAACTCCATAAAATTACTCCATGTAATTTCGCAAGACCCTGTTAAAAATTTTTTAAATATCATTTCCATCTTTTAAATGCAGTATAAACTGGTATAGAAGTCTATTGCATTGTGCTTGAAATGGATTAATGTTTCTGAACTGCCAAAAAACCGTAATGTATGGGCAGAGCTGGCCTAAGGCGTGTGCGGTCGCATACATGCGATTTTAAGGGAGGAGTCGAAATGAGAAGAACTTTAAAAGATAGAATCGTAAAAATTAAAATTTTTATGTAATTTTGAATGCAAATTAGCCATTGGAATGTGTTAACAACTTTTGTTCAACAAATAAACTATTCATGGGAGTTTCTTCTTCACACAAGTACAATACAACAGGCCCGTTGAGGTTTAATAAAGTCAACTAAAAGAGTTAGTATTTGAAAAAGTCATTAAAAAATAAAAATAATGAATAGGCACTCAATATTTTATTTTAAAATTTACTATTTATCACTAATTAAATCTAGTTTTTAATTCCTATATAAAGTCAAGTATTAGGTTACGGAAAATTTTAGTTATAGAGCACTAATACCATGTTTTTGGAGGGGTTTTTGTACCCATTTTCATTTTTAGTGGTGCAAAAACTATTTCTTACCACATACAGCCTTTTGCACTTAGGTAAGCCGTGTGTATGGGAAATTTTTTTGAGAACACCAGTAGAAGAACTATAAATGCTGCACACACTATTTCAGTTGGAGAGCATTATTTTGTAATCCTTAGTAATTTTGGTTGAAATATGCGTCCTCTCTAAAATGAGTTTTAAACAATGACTGCCCATAGAACGCAATGTATTCTAACTCCTTTGGGTGCTCCTGTAAATGAACTGTAAATACTACATACACCTTTTCAAATGGGTACATTGTATAATATAGATGACGGTTGTCCGGAAAGTAAATTCCCCACGGCCTATAAAAAGGAACGCTATTGCCTGGAAAAATTTATTGCAAAAGATACTGCGATATTTCAGTGACTTCCCTACGTAAGAATCACCAGAATTGTAACACTTCCCTACTAGCAATTTTGCTCGGGCTACCACCGGCCACGCAGCCAGCCGATGACGGCCCGAGCAAAATTGCTAGTAGGGTTGTCATACTATGGGATAAGTTTTTGTAGTCCGTCATAAAAGTCTGCGGTCTGGTAGATTGGTACTAGACCGCAAATAATAATAAACAAGATTGGCACCAAGGTATCCATCTTAGGGCGAGATTCAAGTGAAACGCGCGCGATCGCGAGTTCGAATCGAACGTTTTTCAGTCCACAGTTCGAACGTTTTGGCAGAATGCTTCCAATGAACAAACCTATCGCGCTGTCACGTGATCAAAACACAGTTGGCTTGTTTCAGATGAATAAGAAACATTGATATCTTTCGAAGTTTCCTCTGTTCGACGCGGAAAACGTCCGAATTGTGTTTCACTTGAATCTCGCCCTTAGTACCAATCTTGTTTCCAGTGACTTTCACCTGAAGAATTTTCTGTTGGATCACCACTTTTCCACTGACGAAGACTGCAAACAACTGTGACACTCTGGTACCTTTCTCAGCCGGAAGACTTCTATGACTCTGAACAAAAGCTTATTAGATGGTATGAGAAGTGTTGCAGTTCGGGTTATTATGTTGAGAAGAAGTTGAAATGAAATATCGCTGTATCTTTATCAATAAATCTTTCAAGATGATAATGTTTTGCTCCTTGGATAACCCTCGTAGAAATAATATGTTTAAATTTCGTAGTAGTCGATACATAATTACCACAATTAGAGTACGGACAGACAGAAAAACCGAAATCATAAACACTTTTTAGCTTATGTTAGAAAACGTTCAAAAATATCAGCAATCTCAGCTTACTCAGTCCCAAAACATGATCAGCAAGTGCAAACTGAGATTTAATACTTATCCAAACCAGCTCCGAAATTTATTACAATCTCAGAGACTAAGATGATGCATATTTAACCATGTGAGGCGCAACATTTTTCCAATGCTGCAAAAAAGGGCAGCCGTTGCCATCGCTCGACTTAACTACCAGCAAGATGGCGGACAACCGAAACGATCATCGCGTGCCACAGATCTAGAGACCCTTTTTTTGACGACAGCTGGCTGTGCCGGAACAGCCAGCTGTCGTCAAAAAAGGGTCTCTAGATCTGTGGCACGCGAGGAACGTTTCGATTGTCCGCCATCTTGCTGGTAGTTAAGTCGAGCGATGGCAACGGCTGCCCTTTTTTCAGCATTGGGCAATCTATCCAGCTGTTCTCGCATTCTTCCATTTTTCAGCAGATGTCAGTGCTGTTTAAAAAGAATCGTGACACTTTTTTTTTTTTTACGGGAAACGACGTGCTAAAAAGTAAAGGATTCTCTTATGGAGCTATGTCACCCGCAACTATTTTTATAGAAATCCAATCTATTCTTCGTGACTGGCAACAGCCAAAACGTCAGAGTTTGGTGTTCCCAGAGCGGGATCACTGCGCGTTAAAGGGTTAATATGCAAGCTGCCATTTTGTACTTCCCTTAAAAACCGTTTACAATATATAATACACGTTTAAAAAAATGTAGCCTCACGAAGAACGGGGGAGTGAAACAGCTAATTGTTCAGACTTATCTTCAGCTACGATCTTTTTTCCTCCATTGTGAAGATAGCTGAAGATAAATATATTGTGGCATGTTAGAATATGATTTTGTTTTTCCCGCCAGACACTGCAGGACATTAATAACATCATCTTAGGGTAGAATAAATGAGAAGGACATACACTTCCTTTCTCCATAGGTGGTTATTAATTTCGTGGGGGCACTAAAGTAAGGTCACAGTGTCTGTAATTCATTGCCATGGCAGAATTTTTGATGACTGAAAAAAGAAGTTATGAACCATACTGGACGGATCTTATTTGCGTGAAGTTTGGTTTATTTAGTCAAGTATCGCTAAGACGAATTTTTAACTTCAGTAAGATTACTAGAATTGTTGGAGTGGCAACTTTTTAGCTCAAGGCATATTACAAACAGAAAACGTCTACATGGAAAGAAAATAAATACACACACGGAAAAAATGCTTTGATGATCTGAACAAAAATTTGGTTGGCTTTATTTCAACCGAATTATTTCGTTGATTTTAACAAAATTTTTGTTAAATCAACAAAATATTGCGTTGAATTTAAAAAAGAAGTTTGTTAATTCAACAAATGCTTGCTAAATTAACAAAATATTTCGTTGAATTAACAAAAAGTTTGTTGATTCAACAAAAATATTTCTTTGGAATAGAACCAACCAAAATTTTGTGGAATTACAAAGAAAATCCAGTGCAGAGAACCGTTACACGTATGTATTACAAACTCAAACCAGTAATTTGAATATCCGCCTTTAGAATATAAAACTGACTATCAGAATTGGCGGAATATCAACTGCTTAATTTGTTTTTGGAATATTATTAACAGAAAATCTTTAAATAATGAATATTATATAGAAAGAAATTATTTGAATAACCGTTACACACGGAAACGACATGCTTAAGCTAATAATATAAATATTTAAATATTATTATTATTATTATTTTGCTTTATTTATTTTGTGTGAGGTGAACGTTTTAAGAAACACTAATATTGCGTTCAAACACATGAAATATGTTAAATAAATTAGTTAAAAGAACTATAATTCTGAAACATTATTTCTTTTACTAAATTTTTTACTACAAACACATTTTAAACAACTAATATTTTTTTAATGAAACTTTGAAAAAGATGGTACTTTTACCATACCATAAGATTTTCATTTAAAACACTCTTTTCCTAAGTAGAGAATTTATGAACATTTTCAATATGTATAAGCCTCTACATTACATGCAAAATCGGAACTATTTGATTTTCTTTTCTAATTCTGTGTCTTGTTGTATATTCAGTCAAAGAACTTTGCAAATTGGAACAGTTTTCGTTAAGTCACAGACTTGGATATTGGGCGATCATCGACCACCGGCAGACGGGTGAAATAGAGTCAGCCTCTCAAAGAATTAATCCCCTTTTAATGATTAGCTACATAAGCGTTCTCTGGCGACGCATAGCGACGAATCGCGATGCAATCTACTCCCAGCGCACGCATGCGCACAACATAAACTTTATGATTACGACAAATTTTGTTTAGCTCTTGTAGAGTAGGTTCATGATCGTGTTATATCGAAGTCCGGGGTCAAATGTTGTGGTAATGCGCAACCTGCGCAGTGCCATTATTGGAATGATACTACTGACAGACTCGGAGCTTTCTGACACTGTCTGATGAAACCAGGACATTTCGTTGCCATGGAGATACATAGAACCTTAATTTTCAGTTCATGACGATAATATGATGCAGATTCCGAAAGCGAATAACGCTAATTGCATATTTCTACTCAATAGCTTTTCTTGAATGACGTCTCTTCAAAAAAAATTCCATGACGTACTTAAATTCATTAAGGAGACTAAACAAACTTTCTAAAAATAAAACAAGCTCCCACACTTCTAAGATTATCCAAAAAAGCGAAAATATCTAAGACACAAATAGGAGAGAAAAATATCCCAAATATCTATCCCTCGTTGATAGATTCTATCCTTTATGGCCCACTCAAAAAGAGAGGTTGAGAGACCGTTGCCATTTCACAAGCAGAAATAAATAAGCGCAAACGTTAATAATTAGAGATTTTCGTGCCGAGAAAAAAAAAAGTTGCTGTACTTTAATAGGCGAGAATAGCACAACATATCGATGCAAAAATTTTTTTGTTCGGTTCGTTTCTGCAGAGTATAGCACTGTCATCAGACTTTTTAGCAATTATCTGTCTTAATTAATATGTCGTCCTTTTAAAGTAGAATAAACGGAACATTTTGTAATAAATAATGTTTTTTTTAATTCTCGATAATTATAACATGGGTTTTAAAGATAATCGGATATTTTTGTATAAAAAAACTTGAGTAAAAATTTGTGAGATTATAAATGAATGCAAGCAATTGTTAAAAATATTTAAGCTGTGAATAATTATAGTTCTAATGATAATAATTACATTTCTGTGAAATGAAATAATTAATGTGAAAAATGGACAAAAGCTTAATGTTTTATGAAAAGAAAAATCTTATGAAGTAAATTGGAGACACATCTTTGAGATAATTAGGACATACACGATGATTCAGAACTCTTGGGGAAAAAAATTTATAAGTGGTGGTACAGGAAACCAACACACACAGCAATGTGGGGTGGGAAACGCAGCTTTCAATTGCAGCACTTACATTGCTTTTTCGTTGGTCAACCTAACAAGAATATGAATGATTTTTTACAAATGTTCTCAGTTTAAACTGTTCACAAACACTTCAGTAACACTCTGGTATACTACAAATATATTTTCAAGTAGTAAAAAAAATAAATATAACGGTTCTATTGAACTCTGCAACAAACGCACTTTGGTCAGTGAATTTTACATTAATTGCAGAACTGTAAAATAAAAACTTCCAGTATGTTTAGAAATCTGTTTCTGCCAATTACAGTAAAAAAATTTTAAAATTTAAATTGTTAAAATACAGTGTGCACTGGTTATAACGGACCTGTGATATAACATACTATCGGTTATAACGTACCTAGAAGCTAGGTGCCGATTGAAGTCCTATATTTATAATGTTATTTAACTTCGGTTAAAACGTACTTAACAGAAGTGCGTACTTCGGCTATAACGTACTTTTTATACTAAAGGCAAAAATAAAATTTTGCGAATTTTATTTCCTTGTTCTCGGAAATTTCAGTACCTTCAAAAACACTCGCTGTCAGTTTTCAAATTCTCTAGCGAGATGAATTGTGTATGAATGAAGGGAACGATCTTTTATATTTTTCGTCCGCTAGGTAGGGCTAAGAACAAGACCATGTTTTTTATTTGTCCTTCATCCATGTAAATGCCTCCTGAAAAGCCCTATCTATAATGATTCTGAAGATAGTGAAGAAGAAACAGAGGAGCCTATACCAAGCATACCCGACGCATTCAATGCTGCAAAAACATTATCACTATTTTTTGAATGCCGCAATGATGATGCAGAGACTCTACAAAAGTCTATATGGATATCCAAAACGGTATTTTTAAAGTAGCATCTGGCCATTTAAAACAAAAGAAAATTACAGATTATTTATCTCAATAAAATTTGTAAGTAATAAAGAATTTTCTGTGTTTAATTTAAATTTAAAAAAATCAGACCTGTTTAAAACATATATTACAATGAAATTATGAGCCCACTTTCTTATTTTGTACAATACTGAATCTTACCGGCGGTACTGCTTATAACGTACTTCGGCTATAACGTACTACTTTTTAAGGTCCCGTGAGAGTACGTTATAACCGGTGTCTACTGTATTAAAGGTTAAAGGCCCGTAGGAAACTTTTAAACGATGAAAAACTGAAAAGTGAAAAATGAAGGTAAAAAAATCCTGTTTTCTAGCGTTTTACGGTAAAAAGAAATTAAAAAAAAAAGGTTCTTCCCAGCCACATAAAACAAACTTTTACCCTACGGGCTTACTGACACGTCTTTGTTTTATGAAAAAATATTTAGACCCGCGCAATTTCCTAACGATCGGCGTATCCGGTCGACAAATTAGCGAAAGACCGCTGAAAAGTTAGCTCTCTAAATTAAGATAAGGCCCTTTGGGGGGAGCTCTAGCGGCCGTTTTAATGGTTTCTGACTGGAAACATTGTTTCCGTCAAAGTATTTTAATGAGGTCACTTACCCGCCTTTTAAAGTATTGTAACGTTAAAAGTTACAGCGGAAAGGAAGCGCAAATCAGCTCAACTCAACGTTTTGCTGAAAGATAGCGCGAATTCCGTTATTTTTAAAATTATCTTCTCTTCTCTGGAACTCGTCCGTTTGCAGGTTTTTGGAATGGCTCTCTCCAAGGTTAATAGGCTCGGAAACTTAGTCATACCTATGGGTTAAATTACATCACGAGAGGAATAACTGAGGTAATTTTCCGCCCCGTAAACGCATGCTTTGCTTGCTAGCTTTCAATAACATTTCGCAAAAATTTTAAGCTTGGGAAAGATGCACCTTAATTGAACTACTTTCCGCAATTGAAAATTGTTTCGAAGCTAGCTGATAAAGGATGTACTCAACGTATAAAAATTCTAAATAAATTTGTACATAAAATACATAAAAATGGTGAATTAAACTCAACTTTAATTTCTGGAGATAAGAAAGTTTTCTCTTCTTGAGCAGAACATATAAAACAAATAACAATTACTATTTTATTGATGTACTTACTGCACGTTATGACTATGCCTCGCTTTTTTGCTTTTTGTATGGTCTGCATGGTATGAAAATAAATTAAATTTTCCGGTTTCATTGGTACTTCTTCTTATTCAGATAACTTACATCGAAGCAAGAAAGCAAACACTGTTAATTTTTATAACTGTATTCTCTCCACATAGGCAATAATTTCTATCTTATAACTATATTTTCAGTTTTATGTTGTGACAATCCTACACGAGGTAAATATGCCTTAAGGGAGAGGGGGCTTATTCGGAGGGATTTTTAAGGGGTTCTAATGCGTATTCACGTTACATCTGGAGAAAACCGACCAAGACTGCAGACCGACAGACTGACAGCCGAGCGGTAAGCCTGAACGCGGGACCTTCACACTTTAATCGTTTACTATATTTATTGCCTTATCCACGCAATCATGATAGGACCAATATATATGATACAGTGAAAAAGAGTAACATACAGGATGTTCTATGATGATTGGAACAAACTTTGAAGAGAGGTAGTGTACATCATGAGTAATTAGAATCACATAGCAATGCGGGGACACAAACATCGTTTCAACTTGCTTACCAGGCAGTCTACCAAATTCAGTGTCTTATCCACTTGGCCATGGTGAAGTCTAAGTGCATTTTCAAACTGTATGTACTAACTGCTACTTTATTACTGTATGTTCTAAATTCTATTTTTTTTCTGTTACATTTGCTTACTGTGGATACTGCAATTGTTATTTTCTCCTTATCGTTAATTTTAATTTAATAAATTTTAACACATTAAACAAATGAAACTGTGATTGCAAAAGCTTGCATAAAATTTACATCTTTAAACGTGTATTAGCTGTGTCAAATTTTTTGGGTGTGAAATTATTCAATTTATGACCCCTTCATAAAATATTTAAGAATTAAAAAAAGTGAATGTTTCCCAGGCATGTGTAAAATGTGCTAAAAATGTAAGTAATTATTGTATTTAAAAATAATTTTTTTAAAATGAAAATTATATAAATATTATTATTGCAATATGTATTAACATTGCTTACATAATAAATTACCTATTACATACATCAAACATTTCTTTTCCTTTCTTTTTTTCTTTCTCTTTCGTTCTTGATAACAGCATATTAATTATAGAATAATTTGTTTACATTTAAGGTTTTGTAAATCCCTGCATTTTCACGTTGAATTATATAAAATATTCATAGATTCTAATATCTGGACTAGATTTACCAAAAGTATTATTCCTGAAACTGGAATAATACTTTTAATTTAAGGACATTTTCATCATAATTATAGTCTTGCAAAATATTTATGCTTAATTTAATGATAAAAATATTTTCTAGCTGGATGATAGTTTCTGAAATGTTTATACATATACATACTAAAGAAATCCCACAGCAATTTTAAATCTTTTATTTCTTTTTCTTTAGCTGAAAAATGCACTACTGTTAGCTCGTTACACTGAATTCTTTTAAAATTTTAATCGGTTTGTCTCCTAGAAACAAAATACTTCGGCGGCATTATCTATATATACAGTATTACACCAACCCTAAAATCACTTCAATATTACCCATTCGTTAAAATTGGTTGCACCCTATAATAACAACGTGAAGTACCACAGGGAGTTTGAATAGTAGTCTGAAAAGGATATAATAAGATATGACATTCGAGTACATTCGTAGTGTTTTCGTTCTGCTGGACAATGGACACTTCCAGCCACTGGCAACGAGATAACCTCGTGATTAGAACTTACCGAAGTGGAAGTAAGCAGTAATTACTTCAGCATCGGATCCAGAAAGAATCTGGAATTACTCTGAAAGAAGTCGACGAATGCTATTCTTCGGATAGTGTGCTGATGAAATTACTTTAGCTAAAAATATCGAGGCCGAATTTTCTAAGGGCATATCATTTTCTCATCATTTCTTAACCTTTTAGTGTTGCGAAACCCTTATAAGTCAAAAAATTACGATAAAGGCCTTTCAACCTCTCACTATGAACATGGAAGCTTAGTAAGGAAAGTTTTGACCAACGTTGACCGTTTTTTTCAGGTTTGTGCGAAAAAAGGCTTCTGTTGTTTCGCTTTAAAATCAAAATACGGGTTGTCCCATAAACGTTGAGACAAACTTCTAGGTGAGGTAGTGCACATCATTAGGATTCAGAATCACACAGCAATGCGTAATGAAAAACGTCGTTCTCATTTATCTGGTAATACCCACGTTTGAAGACGCTTTGAAGCGTTCTTAACCTAGTTTCATTAAAATATGACTTGCAGTGTTCGTACGGATTCTGGATTTGCTACATTTCCGAACTTATGAAATATGTAACTAAAATGCTCTCATGCTTTTA
The DNA here is from genome assembly GCA_038373885.1 of Cheiracanthium punctorium. Taxonomy (NCBI): domain Eukaryota; kingdom Metazoa; phylum Arthropoda; class Arachnida; order Araneae; family Cheiracanthiidae; genus Cheiracanthium; species Cheiracanthium punctorium. The sequence continues at coordinate 73,904 of JAWZYV010012211.1, read as the reverse complement.
AAAGTGGTCCTGTTTGTTATAAAATTCGGTAGGAAGTTCTCTAAAAGTATCTGAAATAGTAAGACATTTTAGGACAATTTTCCGAAAGTTCGGATTTTTAGCGATTTAAGGACCCGTACGAACCCTGGCTTGTCTTGAGAATTTGGTCTATGGAATGAAATTGAACATTTTAACTACCAATTTTAGTCAAGTACTCTCTGTGAACGAGCCATTAGTACTTGATAAACCACGGTAGGAGAACTGATTGTTGTTTCAAAACTTCTTGCAAAATGATTATTAATTCTAATCTTCCAGCCTGTTGGATGGTGGAATTTTTTTTTATAGCCAATCTTTACGTTGAATGAATGTACTTGTTGAGAAAAATAAATATTAACCCTTTAACGCGCAGTGTTCCGGCTCTGGGAACATCAAACTCTGACATTTTCACTGTTGCCAGTCACGAAGAATAGATTGGATTTCTATATAAAAATAGTAGCGTAACATAGCTCCACGAGAATCACTTACTTTTTAAGCACGTCATTTCCCGTCAAAAAATTGCCGTCAAAGAATGCGAGAACAGCTGGATATGCCCAATGCTGAAAAAAGGGCAGCCGTTGCCATCTCTCGACTTAACTACCAGCAAGATGGCGGACGATCGAAACGTTCATCGCGTGCCACAGATCTAGAGACCCTTTTTTGACGACAGCTGGCTGTGCTCGGGCACAGCCAACTGCGTCAAAAAAGGGTCTCTAGATCTGTGGCACGCGATGAACGTTTCGATCGTCCGCCATCTTTCTGGTAGTTAAGTCGAGAGATGGCAACGGCTGCCCTTTTTTCAGCATTGCGAAAGGGTTGCGCCTCAAAGGGTAAATTACTTATGCCCACATAAAATTACTTATGCCCAAATTTTGCAAATGACGCTGTTTTATAATTTTGTCTTTTCCAGAACGTACAGAAGCTCAAAGGATTATAACAAAAGTTAATTAAGCGTTTTCGTGGCACCACTTGAAGTTTATGACACTTGGCTTAGCACTTTATTACAGCCATCAAAACGCAATTTGCATATAACCCCCCTCCCACACTTAATAACAAATTTTCTGTCACAAAGATTTCACGGCAGGACAAACAGTCAATAACCCTAAACCAAAGAATCCACGGAAGAAAGGAAAGAAAAAAATAACAACAACAAAAACTCAGACAACATTGAAAAATAAAGCAGCACTAACAAAAACTTTAATTTACGAACTCACCCCCATCTCTTTATTGGAAGAAAACAAATTCGTCAACCCCCCAAACCCCTCCCGCCCCCTCCATGTCATCTGAGGCAGAGATAACTCTCTGCAAGCAAGACGTCGGATTTATCTCTAGCGGCAAGGCAAAAATAAAATAGATGGCGCTAGGAATAATTAAATTCACGCCGATGCCTAAATTAATTACTCGCTTCATTACCTGCAATTAACACTAGGAGTCAAACAGCTAATTCGGTTGATGCATCGAAGCGAAGATTTCGGGAAGGCGGAAAAAAAAGGCATAAAAGGCATTTCGTAACTGCGAGATGAGTTGAGAGGTTGGGGGGAGACACACTCTTTGTTTACAAATTATTGGGAAGATGGGAGGAGAATGATGTTTTGTGCGAGGCGTTGAAACAGCAGTGAAAAATAACGCGATGTGTGTCGTGATATTTTGTATTGATCGAACAATGCATGAAAACGTACGAATTCCCAGCAATATTACTGTTCGAGAAGAGATTTTTTCGTCATCCATTATTACAGAGTATTCTATTTTAACGAGAAAGCTTGAATTTATATTTTTGAAGGATTACACGAAAGCAGAAATGGCGTCGTCAAACGTTGAAACAGCAGTTCATAATAGCTTACTGTGGATAAAAAGCTAGGAATTCCGAGCAGTATTCCTTTTGGAGAAGTGATTTTTAATCATCCGCGTTGTCACAGAGTATTCTACTTTAATGAGAAATATTGACTTAGTATTTTTTGAAAGGTTACACGAACGCTAAAATGGCGCTGCCATAAACGTTGAAACAGCAGTGCGTAACAGAATACCGTGGATAAAAACGTACGAATTCCGAGCAATATTCCTGTTTGAGAAGGAGTTTTTAGTCGTCCATTGTCACAAAGATTGCGAGTATTCTATTTTAATGAGGAAGTTTGAAGGATTACACGAAAGCAGAAATGGCGCAGTCAAACGTTGGAACAGCAGTGCATGATAGCTAACTGTTGATAAAAACGTACGGAATCTGAGCAATATTCCTTTTTGAGAAGGGATCTTTAGTGTTCCGTGTTGTACCAAGAACGATAGTACTTTCCATTTCAATAAGAAATCTTTACTTTATATTTTTGAAGGGTTACACGCAAGCATTAATGGCACCGTCAAACGTTGAAGCAGCAGCGCATAATAGCCAAATGTGGATAAAAGCGTACGTATTCCGAGCAATATTCCTGTTTGAGAAGGAATTTTTAGTCCTCCCTTGTCACAAAGAATGGGTATTCTATTTTAATGAGAAAGCTTGAAGGATTACACGAAAGCAGAAATGGCACAGTCAAACGTTGAAAAAGCAGTACATAATAGCTGACTATGGATAAAAACGCACGAATTCAGGGCAATATTCCTTTTAGAGAAGAGATCTTGAGTCTTACTTGTTACTACAAAGAACGATAGCATTCCATTTTAATGAGAAATCGTCACTTTATACTTTTGAAGGGTTGCACGAAAGCACTAATGGCACCGTCAAACGTTGAAGAAGCAGTACATATCAGCTTGACTTTATATTTTCGGAGGATTACACAAAAGCAGGAATGGCGCCGTCTAACGTTGAAACAGCAGTGCACGATAGCTTACTGCGGATAAAAACGTACGCATTCCGAGCAATGTACCTGTTTGATGTTGCCGCCGTGATTGTTAGCTCGCCGCTGTCAAAAAGAATGGGAGTACTTTATTTTAATGAGAAAGATTTATATTTTTGAAGGATCACAGGAAAGCAGAAATGACACCGTTAAAGGTTTTAACATCTGTGTAAAACAACACACCGCGCCGTGATAGTTCGGCTTTTGATCGATCGAACAGTGGATGAAAACACACGAATTCGGAGTAATATTCCGATTTGAGAAGCGATTTATAAATTTCTGTTGCCACAAAAAAATAGCAAAATATTTTGAAGTATTACGTCAAATGTAAACACAGGAATGTCAGACCTACAAGCGTTGAAGCAGTAGTGCAAAATCACGCACTGTACTATTGATTAAATAGCGGATGAAAATACATGAATTCGGAGAAATATTACAAAGGGATTTTTAGTTTCCTGTTGCTACAAAAAATTGGAGTTGTTCGGTTTTAATGCAAAGTCTTTTTTTAAATATTTTTGAAGGATTACATCAAATGTGACGCAGAAATGTCCACGTCAATGTTGAAACAGCAGTGAAAAATAACTTACTGTGCATTTCGGTTATTGACCGAAATGTAGATGAAAATGTACGAATACGCAGCACCATTTCTGTTTGTGAAGCGATTTTTAGAGTTCTCTGTTGATACAAACAATATCTTTTGTTTTAATACAAAATCTCTTTATTTTACATTTTTGAGAGATTACTTGAAATGTGAAACAGGAATGTCGACCTCAAAAGTTGGATCGAGCTTAAGAATTTGGCTATTGATATAGTCACAGGCATAAGCTTGACGAGTAAAAGATCGCCGAGAAGATATTTCACTCCACGAAGAAAACAACACTGAGAGCTATGACTTGCTCTTTTTCCGTTGAAAATTACACATTTTCAGCACGATTATTTTCGAACTGTGGTAGCTTTGTGGTTATAAAGTTACCAATAACCGGAGTACTTAAAGTTCAATCCCTAACTAAAAACCAATTTAATATGTATGCTATGTCCTTAAGGAGCTATTAGCAACTGAGGAAGTGGTATTATTCATAATTCTCCTCCTCCTCTGATGAGGATATACCCTTTTTTGACGCAGCTAGCTGTGCGGCACAGCCAGCTGTCGTCAAAAAAGGGTCTCTAGAACTGTGGCACGCGATGTACGTTTCGATCGTCCGCCATCTTACTGGTAGTTAAGTGGAAAGATGGCAACGGCTGCCCTTTTTTCAGCATTGGGAAAGGGTTGCGCCTCAAAGGGTTAATGTAATAAATTTTCAGAGCACCACACTGGAATAAATAGGTGTGCTACCGGATAATGGAATATCTCGTTTATTAGAATAACTTTTCCAGGCAAATAGGCTATTTCATTAAGTGAGCTCAACTGTATACACACTTTAAACATAAGGACCGTGAAAAAGTGTTTTTCTAATATTGCAGCACGTAAGTATTCTAAAGTTGCTTTGCAAGCTCGTAAGTTCTCGTCAAAGTATCTCTTGATCTCCAAGACAGTACTTTTTCTTTTCCCCCGATAATCATAAAAACCTTTAATCTTCAAAAACTGTTTCATCAAAAACCGCTTATGGGGAATTGTTCAGCGGCATGCCTTATAATCTTTTCTCAAAAATGACGTTTCTTAAAATACTGAGTCTAATCCTCGCGTCTGAGAGTATTCATCTTCCACGGCAGTTCTGGCGATTCTCCAACCCAAATACGACGACAAACAATGTTTCGTTCCTCAGCTTTCTCCCCCCTTCGGCTTTTTTTCCTGAGATTCAGCAAGTATCCACACATCGTCTGGGCTCTTCCTCCCTAATGACACGATGGGGTGCTATGCTAGCTACAAATGAAAAGTTCTGAGCCGTTTTCTCACCTTTTGTGTTCCACCACCGCATCTCGAGCCAGATGATGCCATCCGTAATTTGTGTATTGTCGGGGGAGTGAAGTGAAGTGAATTATCCCACCCCCGCAAGGCGTGAGGACTGCCGCACCGAGGGGGGGTGGTTGTTGTTCATGAAAGCTGGGCTGGTAACGATTTCTTCTCAAGGTGCATCTGATCATATGCGGCGCCGATGCTGATCTAATTTGTTACATTGTCCGATATTTGGTCAATAGAGTTAGCAGTAGTGTACCTCAGGATGTATTTTCGAGGCGTTCCCAAAAAGGAATTAGGCTTTTTTCATGGAATAAGAGTGGATATTTTTTTGAGTTTTCGCCTGTAGTGCAGTTCACCACATACTTCTAATTAATATGTACTTTTCCATTTTTAATTTATATTTTCCATTTTTTAATTCCAATTTTTCTCTTCCTTGTGCTCTTTGCTTCCATTTTGAAATAAGATACTTTAGATTTCGCCTGTTGGTACAATAGCTTTGTAGAAGGAGTCTCTGTCTATGTTCTACCAATAGCTTTCTCACCTTTCTTTCTACGATTTGCACTATGGCAAACTTTTGGCTTTCAATATTTCTTTCCCCATCATTTGGCATGGTTTAGAAAATCGTTACCAATCTTCATTCTCAACGATCCAGGCACAGCATCCGATGCGAATGTTCTTGTGCTTTAACAGCTACTGCTCATGTTCTCGCCATATTTATTTAAAGCTTTCCCAGTTTCTTTTTGCACAAACTTATGCTACAGACAGTTATAAGTAACTATGTAAATTTTCCCTTACCTACGGCATCAACTAAAGCGGAGATTCAATAGTTAAACAGTAATTGTTCTGTTTAAATGAAAACTTTTCAAGTAATATTGTTGTTTCATCAGTGTCAAGACGTGAATCTACCAGGCCAGCTTCTTCACTCCGAAAGAGGACTACGGACGTTCCTTGTTGGTTAGATTCGGCCATTAGATGACGTATCTAAGTTCTCGAACCAATAACTGAGCATCTGTAGGCCTCTTTGGATGACTCATCGGAGCGCACAAGCACGCCCGGTAGAATCACGATGGCCCCGGTCAAAATCTTTGAATTATTGTGCAGAACTGTGTACTTGCCCCTACCATTTTAATTAAAAGCGTTAATAATTTTTTTGCTTACCCAATCAAAATGTACACTATAGATAGAGCCTGAGCCAGATATTTTTTGACCAGGATCAGGTGCGCAGGCCAAGCTCAATGAAGGACCATAACGTTGTAGCTCATTACCAAGCATTAGATACTGTATCTGACTTGAAATTCTTGGAAAAACATTTCGAATCCAAATTAGTCCTTAAATTGTAGCAGGAATAAGATCTGTTACTAACATATAAATGAAAGTTCAATCAATAGATTATTTTTAAAGTACTCCTAATTGATTTTTTTTTCCTTTTTAGAGTTCGAAGTAGAACTAAATTATTTCATGACAACGATCAATTTAAAAATGCTGAGGATCTCGATGAAGGATCATAAAGTTGAAGTCTTTATCTTGGATTGGATGTCACAACATTTGAAATTCTCCACAGAATGTCTTGCTGTAAAATTACAACCGAAAATACAGCTGAAGCCAAGATGAAAGTCGTAACTGGAGCCAAAGTTACCATCATCATGTGTATCTTAGCCTGAGTTCAATATTTTGCCTCGGAAGGTGTTTAAGAAATTATTTTAAGGCTTCAAAACCCATGTCTTCGGCATCATGCTAAGCAATGGCCTAAAAACGGGAATAAAGGAAACAACAGTATCTTTTTTAATACTATAAATAAAGCCAGAGTATTTTCTAGCATCAGTTAAGTTCTTGAGTTCAAAGTTACAACTTGGACAGGTATCAGAATATTGGGCAAGTGTTCCGGAGCTAATTGTGAGTGACTATATCGTTCCGCCAATATAATTTAAAATACATTTGATAACGATAGAAATAAAATTACACGAAAAATTGGAGAAGATGAACACATTAAACTTTTGATTGGGGAAGGGGCAGAGCCTTATTATCGCATGGACAAATCGAGACTTTGCCCTGGGCCCCCGCCTCGAAAGGGCCCAGATTTCAAATGTTGTTCTGAAATAGTCTTCTTTTATATCAAAATTTTATCAAAAATAAAACAAATTTTATGGATGGGGACCCCCAAATTCAGGCCCCAGTTGGTCATAATCAGGCCCTGGAAGGGGGGCACATTTTATTTTATTTGTTAAATTTCACGTAAATGAATTTTAAACTGCAAAGTTTGAAAAAAAAGTCATGAAATTTGTTCTGTTTTCAAATTTAGTTTTTAATACATTTCTTTTTCATTGTCGCCAAAAATACATACATAGAATGAGTTAAACTGCTTCCTTAAAATTCTAAATTGTCCTATCCCTTTTACATTTTATCAGGTGGTGACAAAAATCTGGCACGTAATCAAGGGACGCGTCATTTGTCAGCTCTGGACAAACTTAGTGTTATATGCGTCGAACACTTTATACAGCGTTTCTGGCAGATTTCCCTGAGTTAAGAGAGATTAATTAAGTGCGAAGTTTCACGAACACGTGTTCATTTGAAATGGCATTTTAAAATTTTAGATGTGCCGATTCTGTTATCCATATCTCTTTGTCAAGGGACCACTGTAGAGGCCCTGCCAAGTCGAGCAAAAGACTGCTACCGTTAACTCTTTTCTGGAAGCTATTCAAGGAACTTTTCAGTTTTCTATATCTCTCTTTCAAATGCAAGCAGAACCTTGAAAATTTCACTAAGGATTGTATTTAACGTAATTAATCGAATTCCCAAATTACTATTTTCTACTAAATATATTTCCGGCAATCAAAGTTTAGCTAATTCGTTACTAATTGGCCGATCATCAAAGAAATACAAGAATAGTAATGCTTTTATGACAGCTGAACTAGAAGAAAAGTTTATAATCTATAGGCACATTTATCGGCATTGCTCAAGGAGTAAAAGTGGATCCAAGATATAAGGATTAAGTTAAAATATATAAATCGAATTCAGTTTTGTTTATGGCAAGCCTGCACAAGGAGCATCTGCCTACGGGAGGGAGGGAAATGTTGCCTTGGGCGGAGGCATTTTTAAATGGCTTTAACGCGTAGTTACGTTACATCTAGAAAATACCATCCAAAACTCCAGATCGTTCGATCAACAGCAATGCAGAGGGCCCGAACATGGGACCTTCATACTTCAGCCATCTACTGCGTTTAGTGTCTTATCTACTCGACCATGCTGGAGCAAATTAAGTTCAGTAACAGACGTCTTGGAAAACTCTACGAATGGAATAACCAATTTTAAAAAGGGGGTAAAAAAACTTCCGGAAGGTTGGACGTCTTCAGTTTACATCTTTGAGGAACTCTCAAAGGGCCATAAACTGAAATAGATAAACATGTAACGTAGTAAACATGTAAAATAGCCCGAGCAAGGGACCTTCATACTTCAGCCATCTACTATCTTCAGTGTCTTACCAACTCGGCCATGTTGAGGCAAATAAGTTCAGAAACAGACGTCTTGGAAAACTCTACGAATGGAATAACTAATTTTAAAAAAGTGGAATAAAACTTTCGGAAGAGGTTGGGCATCCTCAAGGAACTCTCAAAGGGCCACAAACTGGAATAGATAAACATGTAGCGTAGTACATGTAACGTATCCCGAGCAAGGGACCTTCATACTTCAGCCATCTACTATCTTCAGTGTCTTACCAACTCGGCCATGTTGGGGCAAATTAAGCTCAGTAATAGACGTCTTGGAAAACTCTACGAATGGAATAACTAATTTTAAAAAAGTAGAATAAAACTTTCGGAAGAGGTTGGGCATCTTCAATTTATATCTTTAAAGAACTTTCAAAGGGCCACAAACTGAAATAGATAAACATGTAACGTAGTAATCAATTTCAATGCTTCTCACATAAATACGAGATAGTTATATTATAACACGCACGAAAATTTGTTTATTGAAGTACTTTTCCATTTAAAAATTCGTCATACGCGAGAGTATATCCTTCAGATTTCATGTTTCAAAACGCTATCCCAGGCAATCATACTCCCAAAAATTTTAATCTCCATCAGCTAAACGTTCCATCTTCAAACAATTCAATCCAGTTTCTATCTGGTCTGGAAACGATAAAGAAACCTCATGGCCGTTGCCGAAAAAGAAAAAGAAGAAAAGGCACGCTTCTCAAATATCGTTTTTTCCCCCATTAATATAAGTGACGCAGATCTCTCCGCCCAAAGTCCTACCGATATTGTATATTGATACGAGGAAAAAAAAAAAGATCTCTTTTGCATGGTCCAGTGCTAAAAGATAGTTCCGAGGAAGAAAAGAAAAGGGAAACAAAGGCAATGACATACTTAAATACAATATTCTATATCCACGAAAACAAATATCCTTTAGAAATCTCTCTCCTTTTTTTTATTTCTCCCCGATATTATCTTCGGATCTTTTCTTTCTCCGTTTCTTTTATCTTACAGGAGAAAAACACATGGCCGCACTGGGACATCTGTCACTGTTATACAAAGAATCCACGAAAGCGAAAATTCTACAACGGCCAAAAACTACTACAGGAAGAAGAAGAATATATATAAATGTGTATGTAATAAATAAATAAAGAAGAATGGTGCAAAAATCATCGTCTGACAGTGAGAGAAGGACAGAAAAAAACACAAGGAGGAAGATATAAGCTGGATGAGAATCAATAAACGTAGTGACCTGCTGGATGGAAGAAGGCATTGCATAAAATCTTTTGCCATTTTTTTTTTTTTATTTGGATGATCCTATAAGAACATGTAGAGAGATTGCTACAGTTGGCTGATAATTGCTGCTTCATACTTGTAGCGTTCTAAACGTGGCTGATATTTATGTCATGTGATTGTCGTGTAGTTCCTTGGAAATTTAGCTATTGGAAAAAAGTATAACAGATTGTGGTTATGTTTTTACGACTCTAACGTTCCCCAGTAAAGAATGCTATTTACAAATATTTTTTATTTATGAATGTTGACTGTGACTTTGTACAAATTGATGTAATCAAGTATTTATAAACTAATGTAAATTAAATTTAAAATGGTGAAATTTAAGGATAATGAAAGAATAACTTATTACGTGCGTAGCATGTATGAGTGTGTGATGTAAAAATCCAGCAGTTCATTATTTAATAGTGACGAAATTTGCTAGATAAATTTCCAGAAAAATTTGTTTAAATTATCGATATTTTATCATACAATAATTAAATTTAAGTTTGGAAGTTTTTAATTCGATTTCAGTACGTTTTTCTAAATTTCATGCTCTCTGGCAATGTTTGAATATCAACACGAAAAATAAATTAACTAATTTTCTATTTTTTTTTTCATTTTTTGGTAACAATCATCTGTATACTCAGCTGTATTTATCTTGGATAAAGATGATAAAAAGTGTGAACTTTGTCTGTATTTATTAAACTTTTCCTTTTTATAATAAACGTAAAACTTTTAGAAATTGCGTTACGGACAGAGAACCTTGCTTTTTGTATTTAAAAATTGATAAAATCCAATTATTTTTACGATAATGATCTTCCATGAAATGCTTTTAAAATTTCGTGCTTTGATATATACCTCACAACACTTTCTGATTTGCTTGTGCTCAATAATTTTTCAGCCATTTTAAAACTGTTTAAAACCATGTCCCTTTTCAAGAAAATCGATATTTTTTTGGCTTTTGTTATTGATACATTGTTTAATATTGATGTACACAACATCGGTACACAACATCGACCATTGATAAATAATGATGTAAAAGAATTGCAATCAAGGAGTACGATAAACTGAATCTTGTAAAATATAATTCATATTTTTTTTCCCTTTAGTCGAGGTAGCTCACTCATAACAGAATAGGCATTTACTTATTAGTTAATTCATTGAACATCTGTACTGATTTAAATACCATATGATATTTATTTTGTTTGCTACATGCCAAATAGTATTTGCAAAAACTGTAATGGTTATTTTTATTTCATTTTTTTCTTTTCTAAAATTTAATGTTTAGTAATAGAGTGGACACCTTTTTCAAGATAAAATAATAATAGAAATTTCAAGAAAATAAAATATTTTCTAGTCAATAATAATTAAAAAGTTTTAGAAGAACAAATTTCTTAACACTTCTTTGGAATGGAAATCGTTACAGTCTATGAGTCCAATTACGAAACCGAAATAGTTCAGCTTTTACTATTTGGAGACCTTAAAAATTAACAAAATTAAAATTCGTTCAACCGATTTTTCATTTTTTGAAAGAAAAAGGCCAATAATTGGTATTAAAAATATTTTATTTGTTAATCTGAAACATATCCTTTTTTGTAACGAGAACTGATTGCGCTAGTAAGGAGAAAAAAATTCAGCTTCTAAAATTACATTTTCTTTCTTTCGTTTTGCGTTATAAATTACATATTTTTTATTTTTATTTTCAGAGTAGGCTTGAATATTATAAATCAGCAGTAAAAAGTTTAAAATATAAGGAATATCATTTATTCACAGAAAAGCGTATTATATTTATTTTCCAACATTTTTATTGTATCCCCCCGGGGAAAATAATGGAACTTATGTCAATAATTACAAGCAAAAATGTGTTTATTTTTGTAATTCTTTATTTTGATTTAAACATATTAATTTTTGTTTGCTACCAGAGGGAAAAGTTTGGATGGTAACAGCTAATATGCGCATATTATTCAAAAATTGTTAGTTTTTTTGTAGCGTGTTTATTTCTCTTCAAAATATATTTTAAGAAATTCTCTAATAATAAATTATACATCAGTTTTTATTTATTTATATTTTTTCATACTTTCTTTTGCTTTCTTTATTTATTTTGTAACTGAAAGGCATGCATTAAAAACTGTTTGTGTTATAAAGACGCTGAAATTTATTTTTTATTCATTCTTTTTTTTAAAGGAATTCACTAAAATGTATTGAAGTTTTTTGATTACATGAAAAACAAACAATGCACTCCATTTACAATATATTGTTTTGTATGTCAACAGCCTCGTTCAAACATTTACACAAGGCACTTTTATAAATCATAATAACGTATGAAAAAATCAGTGTATATAAATGAGTAAAACTAATGTGATTATTCACATTAATTTTACTCATTTATATACACTGATGATTCACATAAATGAGTAAAACTAATGTGATCACTCGTGTGATTATTTTATAAAATTCACACGAGTTACCAAAACTTCAAAATACGTGATATATATTCACTTAAAACATCTAATAAATATGATTTATCAATTAAAAAATTATTTTTGATTCATCAGAATTCACTTTTTACTTACCAAAGTTCACAGACTTTCACAATGATTTTGAGATATTACTTCATTATATTTTCATGAAGATAACAATGTAAATTTATAGAATGATCTAAGGCTGGAAATGCGAAAAAATATTTTACGGCTATCAGTTTTTAAAGATTAATATAATTAAAAATGATTCAGTATTGATTATTTATATATTATGAAAACGAAAAAGAGTACTTATTTTAATTTTATAAGTTACACTTAACAGAGATTAGCCCATATAATTAAATTTTTGGAAATTATTTTTAAGAAGGAGATAGCTAAGAATATTTATTTAACAACCGGGGGTTCAATAAATTGCATATTATGCGTTTAGTTTTCACTAAACGCTCTTCAACGGCTTTGTCCCTAGTTAATAACAGGGGACATAACTTTTAATTCGATGCATAGAATGAGACGCATTTGTGTAAAACATGCTCAAATATTCCTTTTCATCTGGCATGTTTCAGTAATATTTCAGAATAATTTTATTAAAACGAAATTCTTTTGAAAATTACGAAAAATAATATTTAAATAAAAAATTATAATGATTGAAATCTGAAAATATCAGAACAGACTATTAAAACAATCCAACACTTCATAAACTAAGAGTTTATGAATTAAAAACAGAAAACTCCTCCATGTCTGCTTATTTTTATAGACATTCTACATTTTTTAAAGGAATTGTGAAATTGTAATATTTTTTTCTTTTCTAAATATATACTCTTTTAAACCTAGAGGATGTTTTTATAATAACTAAATCAGATCTTAAATTGAAGGTGACAAAACAATTTGCTAGACCGATCCAATGCTTTGCAAAACACCCAGAATTTCATAGTTTGGAGAAAAAAAATATTTTAGTCAATTTCAATAATGTACTTTGAGCTATGACAAACAAACGACAGATTAATACGCAGAATATTTCTTTTTTTATAAAGTAGATTTTATTACAGTTTTATGATGAATGTTTACCATGCGGGTATCATATTTTTAAGTTGGATACAAAAAAGCAAATCGATATGGTAAAAAGGTTCAAAATTTTAGAAATTATGTATTATGTACTCTAATACTTAGGAACATTTTTATTTTCATTTATTTTCATTCTACATTTATTTTCGTTTTAATTTATAAAGTTAAGGGAGACATTCTACCAATAAAATTAATTTGACTTTAAAATAATCCAAAAAAATATTTTTTTTGTTTGAAAGATTATATCGATTTTGTAATTAGTAAGATCTACGTTTTAACGGAAAATCACTGTGAAAAATGATAAAGTGACTTAACGCATTAAAAATACGAATTATGCACCTATAAACAGATACCATACTTCCAGTGACATTCAACTCAGATTTATTTCATGCATATAGAATATTAATTCTTGTCTCTAACCATAAAAAGTGATATACTTATGCAAGGTACGTCAAAATACCCCCCCCCCCCCAACACTTTTTTTGTTTGTGTTCCATCATTCACATCGTCGTAGAAAAACTTTATGAAAACTACATTCTTTTTTACGAGAAAGATAACAATAGGGATTTATAGAGCGACCTAACACTTAAAGGAAACTAACCACAAAGTGTTCGCCACAAGCCATCAATCCCACAAGACTTTTTTATTCCGTATCTTCTACACTACTGCCATGACTAGAAGCAAATCAAGATAAAACTACAAGGGCTCCTTTTTCATTTAGCTGGTTGGCCCATATCTTCACACAGCTTACACAATTTACCAAGATCACAGCGGTAGATACCTTGCCTCCAACATCACTACGCTTCTTGCTATCATTCCGGCATTTTATAGACCAGCCCTCATTTTTAACCCTAAGGGTTACGGCCATAACCCGGGTCAAATGGCTTTAGTGGATATTTGTATTTCTTCTTATGAAACTGTTTGCCGAGGTTTAGGGGATTAGCGATGAACACACACTTTTTTTTAACCTTTTAGGGGTTGGTGGAACTCTGGGGAAAAAAAAAAGTTTGTTTGATTCCGTGACTGTGTTCCCAGTTAGCGGACTTAGTAAACAATGGGCATGAGAGTGAGGTATTGTAGATTTTGCTTTTTCTAAAAGCTCGAGCATAGATGAAAGATTGTATTTAATAATCGGATATCGGCTGATGTAGTTCGATTGATTTAGAGCTGTCATAAATTATTGAAGCAGACAATGGTATTGACGGATTTGCAGTTGAAAAAAATTACACCTCTTTGTAGCACTGGAAGAAAGAAATCATGCGAAAAATATTTCATTTGAATAGAATTTTGGGTGTGTGCAGACTTTTAAATGTATAAAAAAATGTTAGGTGATTTATGTTGATAGCAGTTACTCACATGTGTTGCTATCGTATTCTTTTCAAAATTAAAGACTGCAGGCAACAAAAGGACCCTAAAGGGTTGTTCTTCAAAGTATTTGAAATAAGTTCATGTGAATAGTTTTATCATACATCAGTAAAAGGAAGTGTATATTGGCTGAAATTTATTATTTAACTCCTGGAAAGTATTAAAATTTGCGGCAATTGAAATTTCTTACAATTTGGCGACTTTTCCAAAATACCATACAAAATGATAATAATAACATTACTACAGTAACGCTCTCGTTATATCGCGCATTCAGATATATTGCGCTTTTCTATCTCCCAATTTTTTTTTCTATACTCTTTTGCTTTGTTACTTTACTTGAGAAGCACACAGTTTATTTGAAAAATGCATCTTCTATCACATAAGTTAGGTACAATTAATTAATTCTCGCCCCTTGATCTTTGTTGAAAAGCAAGAAATGAGAGAAAAATCAAATAAAATGACTCTGGATCATTATTTCAGCAGGAAATGAAATGTGTATTTGTACATAAAAAATTTCGGCTGTTCGAGCCTCGTCAAGGTGAGACCCCCCTGAACCCCCCCTAATTTTTTAATTTCATTATTGCCATATTAAAACGATATTAATTGACCATGTCATTTTATCGCTTATCTTTCGAGTATTTCGCCAGGTAACCCTATGCTAAAATTTTTATGAGTGTAACCTATTTATAGAAAAATACATGTGATGCATATTCTGTAGCTTACGAAATATTGCAACAATAGATTAAAGCTGTTGTGAATTAATAGTATTTAAATATATGTAAAAAAATACAGGTGAAGCATATTCTACAGCTTAAGAAATATTGTAACAATAGATTAAAGCTGTTGTGAACTAATAGTATTTAAATACATGTAAAATTATGTCGCTTTTTTATGTCGCATTTTTGGGACACATTTTTCAATAAAGGGTGTTGAGAGATAAAATGACATTCATTAATAAAAAATAAAAATTTAAACTTTATAGCTTAAGAGCATATCTTTTATTACAGTACGTATACTATTAATTTTATTATATTTTAAAAGTTTAATAAAAGGAAAGTTTTATCATATCCCCCCCCCCTTCTCCGCCCGTTATATCGCGCATTTTTCTTGTCTCCCGACAAGAGTGATATAACAAGGGGTTACTGTATTAATTTTAATCATACAATGTGCTTTAAATACTTATTCGTATTCCGGAGTTTCATATTTACACTATAAAGTTAGTCAGTTTTTGAATAAATTTCAGTACAGTTTATTCCCAGACAACATGGTAACTTTGCGATTAAATGATTGGCTGGCTCTTCAAAACACGGCCGTAAATGTTGCGATCAACAACTATCTTAAATTTCAAAAAATTTTATGACTTAAATAATATCAGCCTATCAAATTCGATCAACTTGTCTATTTGTTTCTTAACAACAGTGATTATAACGTTAAGGTTATGGAAATCATACTAAAATCGCTTGTGTGAGCATTCTAAATGCAGCTCATCTTGGTTCAATCCTACTGATTTATTTCTGTCAATTGCTATATATAATCTAACCACAGTTAGTTTGAAACGAGTGGAGCATTTCGCTGTTCCCTCTTATCCGATTGCTGAAAATACCTGAAAAGCTCCCTTCCCTTGACATAAACGTCTGCATTCTCATTGGTTTGTAAGATCCTTTTCCGTATTTCCCCATTGGTTCTTATAAAAGTCGATTCCGATCTATACATCCTGTTATATAAAGATGAAAATATTTTAACGCTTTCATTCTCGCACTGAAAATGAGTAAATAAATTTTCTGAGCGTTACATAATACGTCTTTATCAAAGGTTTTTATTAATTTTATTGACATTTCCACTAGGCTGTTCAGCTGCGACTAATATTTGGTACTAAACTGCGAATTTACTGAAAATATAGAGAGATAACTTCATAAATACCCTCTCAAATATAATGCAGTGCAAGGGAAATTTCCCATTTCTGTTTCATAGATAAAGCTTTTCTTTTCACCAAAAGTGCACTATTTAAAGCAGAATACTTAGAACTACTTAAATTTCTTTCTAGCTGTACTGTTTTCATGCTGTACAGTTTACCTTATACATGAATGACTCTTTGTGAACGTGCGCTTCAAACAACACATTAACTGGTGCAAATGATTGATCATCAAATTCAGTTAAGATAAAGGTAACAATGAAATAGCTAAAACTTTGTAAAATAGCACACATAAAAGGTACTTATAAATCTATACGGGCAAAAACTTTTTGCCCTTCTTCAGCAGAAGTCCATACACAATAACTGTAGAAGAATGGGGAATGCCAAATTAAACAAAACAAATGCGAAGAGCGAGTTGTCAATCGGAAGAGGAAAAGTTCGATGATATGATAAAGGTAACAAACCTGATTAAATCGAATGGAGAATGACTAACATTTACCAACTTTTGAACAGGTCATGCCATATCGAATCGTTGTTTTTTTCTCGTGTCCATGGACAGACGATCTGAATATCCATGGAAATAGGTGGCACTGTCCCCGAGGAGGTTGGACTTCTGCTCGTTGATCCCTAATTTTGGGACAATTCCTAATGAGGGACCATCCACCTGAAATCGGCACCGCCAGAGGTATCGCTTGAACACGTTGGACATTGGAGCCACGGCGGATTTTACGTGCACCAGCTCCCATTAGCGGACATTGGAGCCACGGCGGATTTTACGTGCACCAGCTCCCATTAGCGTACACGGTCCCACAGCAGTGCAGCAGAGAGAGGAGTTCACCCTCCCAAGCACTGGCCAAGCAGGATGCTGCGAGGCGGATTATCCAGGTTCTTTAGCTCAAAACGAAGCCGTGAGAAAAGTCATCTTAATCCATGATTGAAGTTAAAGAGCAGACATCGTAAAATTGCATTTTATTTAACATTTACATTTTATTTAACATTTCAACACATATATAAACTTAAAAAATATAAAGTCCTGCAGTGACCGGTGAGACCCCAAACAGACGCAGCCTATCAAGTCAACAGCAAAGGCGAAAATGTTTAGACAAAACGATACCAAGCCAACGACTCAAGCCAAGAGAGTAGTAACAGAAGCAAAACACGCCAAAAGGCACGCCAAACCAAGTGCCAAACAAAGTGGCGCCAGTAGGCGTTAAATATATTTCTATATAATTATTTTTGAATCCCCGACGCGCCAACAGGCAAAAGAGGAAAAATTGGCTACCCGGACCAACGGCCAGAAATGGCGTGATGCGAGAAAAAGTATTAACCTAAAAATAACAGCGCAATGTGCTACTGCAAAGAACGATAGACCTTTCCAATGCAAAGAGAACAAACAAATAAAAATAAATGGAAACTGAAGATCGCTTGAAAAATACATCTCTACCGGCGAAGCTAATGAAATACAAATCGAAAGTCCAGCGAATAAATTTTGAACACGGATTAAATTTAGAAATAATTAACAATTGAGTAATTAATAATTAAAATAAGATATGCGGTGATCTGAATCACAGATGCTTTACTTTCTGTGTTCTTACGGGGACAGAGTTTAGAGACTAGACCAGGGATGGGCAAACTTTTTCGGTCGCGGGCCAAAAATCGAAAAAAAAAAAATGTTTGGCAGGCCAAGATAAAATTTTCTAAAATTTTAAAAACAATATTCAAGTATTGCAATTTAATACGTTAATTAGATAAATGAAATTGTGATTTAATTTTTAAAAGTTCCTTATATTTAGGTTCGAAGTGAGATGTACTGATTCTAAGGAACGAGGCTAAGTGCTCATCTGTCAGTCTACGTCTGAAAGAATTCTTTCTAAGGTTCATAGTTGAAAACGCTTGTTCACATATGTTAGATGAAGCAAATATAGCACTGATTTGGCCCCCGGATTTGGCCCGCGGGCCGTAGTTTGCCCATCCCTGGACTAGACCACTGTGGGGCGCCAGATCGAATTATATACTTTAATTGAAGATAACATGGTAGGTGCACTAATGCATTCTAAATGCAAGTTATATCTGCCGACAATCGAAATTTTTGGCTAGCGAAGATCTTCTACCAGTGTGATTCGTTCCAAGCTCATAGTCGTACAAATCATTCTTCCTTTCCCAATGCTCGCAAAACCACAAGCGAACTGATTCATGGCCGAGAAAACACAAATACACAAGACAACTTCCTAATCACAAATGCGGCGTTTAGTACTTCCCATCCAACTGCGAAAAGCTAAATAAAAAACACATTAAACTTCACTCCAAAAGACACACAAGCCATTTCTGTAAAGTTCTTCCAGACGGGTCCCTGTATCTATCTTCCACCCAAAGTCAACAACAAACGACACTGTGCTTGCTCCCCGCTAAACCGTCATCTGTTTCGGATAGACCGGCTACTAAAGCCAACAAACATCTCTTGCTGCCCTATTTTTAAACAGAAAAATCCTTTCCTCTATTTACTCCCGTCCGCAGCCGAAAAGAGGACGGTAAATGTTTTGGCGGGAAAAATTACAACCAGAAAAAATATACAGGAATTAAATGAAAAAAAAAAAAGATTTTTTCGCCATAAGTTCTGCAGGGAACGTAAATGTCACAAGCTAGAGCGAGTTGTGCTGAGGTCATCAAAAAATACTGCTGAAATATTGCGCTTCCGAAAATAAAGAGGATATTCCAGGGTTAAGTTATATGTCACTCTTGGAAGAAGCCGTCAACAGTTTGGATCTCCAAAAATTAATGGGGAGCATCAAAAGACGGTTGTCACGATTTTGTTTATATTATACAGGATATGCAGTATTCACTCACGGGTTTGGAAGGTTTATAAAAAATATATATACTACCAATACAGCAACAAAGTTGACTTATTTTACTGCAGAAATAAACATTAGAAGGTTTGTTTCATAAATGTTCAATATGTGAACCATTCGGGATGTGGTGGATATCAAGTCTAAAGTCAAGTTCTTCCCACAACAACAACAAACAACAACATTAAAACGTTACGATCAGTCGTAGTGAATGCGATTGTGATCCTTTGGCATGAATCTTGTAAATGACATGGGATGGCATGAAAACCTGATCTTAACCCCACGGTGTAACTCCATAAAAAATAATCGCATGGAGTTAGGTCCGGAGAGCGAGGTGGCCACGGAAGGTGGCGATTGTCGTCGTCAGAACCTCGACCAATCCAACGACGAGGAAGCTCGTTATTTGTGAAACGAAACTTGCAACATTTCTTTATCCAGTAAAGTCAACTTTGTTGCTGTATTGGTAATATATTTTTTTGTATAAGCCTTCCAAAACCGGGAGGGAATTGTGACACACCGTGTATATTTAGTTGTTTAGATACTTCCAACGAAATTCATTGATCATTTGATACTTAAGAACATTGGTGAAAATTGGCATGTAACATTGGAGGAGGGGGACAAAATATTTCCTATTGTAGAAAATATTTTCATACCTCCCCGTTGCCCCTAGTAAATTGCGCCTATGCTTAAGAAATTCGAGCAGGACTTCTCGTGTTATAAATAATTTAAGTGTTATAAATAATTTAAATTATAGATGCATTGTAATGAAAGTTATGATGAAGTGGAAGGGATTTTACGTCTCAACCGCTTGGAGAGTTAACAAATATTTGCCCCTGTGACTATATGTGTGAAATCTAGGGTCTCCGAATGTCTTAGTCTCGGACACTGAATTTAATACTCTGGTACAAGAATTTAACTGAACTGAACTGCTGTCGAAATTTAGAATTTCTCGGCACAGCTCCAAGTGCAATTTTCTTTTTAGCAGTTCGTATTATTTTTCTACAAAAGGCGGAAAGGGTATTTGAAGATTGATGTCTGTCTGGAGACGTCTGAAGGTCTTTCATTTTTCTTATATCTTTGAATATGCTGATGCATAGTTTAATAGGCGTGAACAGTTTTAAACCGCAAGTTATTTCTATATCGAAGAATAGTTTTTAAAAATGCATGTAACGCTGTTGGATAAAAGCAAGAAGATGTACGATTCAAACCATTCCCCCCCTCCTGCTAGGTTAAACAGACTATTTGCATATAAGATTTGTCTATATGCAAATAGTCAAAGAACTAGGCTGCAGGACGGCGCAAGACGCAGCTTTAACGTGGATTACGTTCTTACATAACGGTCCTATATAAAGAAATTTTCTTATTTAGTATTACAATTTCAATTTTACTCTTCGAAAACTAACTGCGTGAAACGACCGAGTGAAACCTGGAGGAGCTGATTCAACCACCCGGGGTTCCTTTTACGACAGTATAAAATGTGACGTCGGAAATTAAAAATTGCCTGGAATTCACAAACTCTGTATACACTTCACGCCATATTTTCAATTTGCGAGATTCTGAATAGCTTCTCGAGTTTACACAGTTTCAAATTTTTACGAGACTGAAATATGGCAAATTTAAATATGGATCGTACATACGCACTTACAGACACCGCCGTATATAAGGGGGGAGGCGGGTTAGGGGTTCTGGACAGCCTCCTTAGTCTACGCACAAACTCATATTACAGCCAATTATTCACCTTTTGAATCCATCGCTCAAAATAGTATATACGGAAAAAAAATTAATTTATATTATTATTCATATTATAAAAATTATAAATTTTGAAAACTTTGTTTTTAAAATTTAAACAATTATATTAATTTTGTAAATTTTATAATTTTGTGAGTAACAAACACAATTTGCTAACATTTTTTTTTACTGCTATCGAAAAATTTTACCAGATATCTATAGTAAAATTTACTGTCAATCACATGCTATAGTAAAAATAGGCCACTACCCCTACCTCCACCCCCATACAAAATTAGTGCAGGTAAATTTAGGGATGGTCAAAATCGATTTTTCCATGGGAGAATAAAAAATGAATATCGATTTCTTTTGCGATTACAATACGTCCTTTTAGAGCATTTTTTTTTTTTTTTTTTGCACCTGGAAAATAATCAGCAAAAACGAACCGACCCTCACGACACGATGAAAATCTCGTTCACAGGGATCGAGCCTCCGCTGACACGGCAAAACATCTCGGCCACGTGATTAATCTAGTGCTGATAGTAGGCCTTTCCGAAACCAGGTTGACAGCTCCACCTGAGGGAGGGTATTTAATCACTGAGTAGCAGAATTCGGTGGGAGGGAGGGAGGTCAGAATTTATCTAATCTGCCAGATTGTTCGTAAAATAGTAAAAGACCCTAAAATCGCTCGAATATTCTTGTACACTCTGGAAGTTAGATAAGGATACTTTTATATTTTCACCTTCTGGGCTTATTTTGTTTTTTTAATAACAAAACGTTGCTTTAATATTTTTTGGATGTTACCGTTTGAGTCTAGGACGGTGATGGCTTTATGTATCTTTATTGGTTTTTCATGTGGGATGTGGGAAGTTGCATTATTTGCTATCAGATTCTAGGAGCAGTTTCCTTACATTCCTTTCCATCTCTGCACCCCTATTCCGTAAAATACATTTTTATATGCAACGTTAAATGCAGAGGCAATAGTAAATAATGATAATGCTTCTTTAACGCTTTGAGGTCTAAGCTTAGCGTTTCTCTGGCTCAAGTATTAACTCTCTGATCTATAAAAGTGCTAACTATATACGTTTGCCGTCTTTTTAAATACTATATACGAATCATTTAGTTAAAATATCTACATTAAAAAAAATTCGAAAAACTTTGATATTTTATATACGCATATAATACTGCATATAATCATATTTAAAACACTTAATAATCCACGGGTCGTCCATATTTTTTTTCCATATTCCATAAAAAATTCCTTTGGAATTGAAATCTATGTTAAAATCGCGTACTAAAACTGTTTTACAATCTTCTCCAAGCATATTCTAACTATACTTAGCTTTTAAAAATACTGTTTAGAAAGACATCACAATCCATGAGTTCGCCTTGTTTGTCTTTCTTGTTCCATAAAACACCTTTCAGAATTGAAATTCCTTAAAATTACCTACTAAAACTGTTTTACAACCTTCTCCAAGCATATTATAACTGCACTTTGCCTTTATAAGTACTTTTTGGAATGACATCGTAATCCGTGTTTGCCTTTTAGTTTAAAAAAAAAAAAAACTTTCAGAATTGAAATCTATTAAAATCGCCAACTCAAACTTTTTACAACTTTCGCCAGGCATATTGTAACTGTACTTCTCCTTTGTAATGAACTGTATGCCAGTTTCCGCCAAATATGGAAGATACCGCGAAGATAGTCAGTTTTGGAAAAAATTTTTGCCATGAAACTTGGCGATAAATCATCAAAAATTGCAAACCTTGGAGACTTTCAACATTTTATTTTCTCCTCTCCTTGCCTATCTGGCAACCATATTGAAGAATGCAACGAAAATATGTCGACGCCCACAAAAATATTTCCCACAAAAATCGGTCTAAAATATTTTGACAGAAAATACCAGCGTACACGAAATAGCACTCTAGTGCTTAAAAAAACTTTGAAGAAAGAAAAAAATAAATAAATAAAACCTCACACAAATTTAAATTAAAGTTTTCCCAGCTAAATATTTTCAGTCTGATATTTTCAAAAACAGTCGTGAATTAGGAAATATATATTTTTTCAATTTTAAGACATTACAGCGGAACCTGGTAAAACGACCATCTTGGTAAAGAGACAACCCGTGTATTGCAACCCCTTTTGTGCGATATTATGCGATATTGTGCGATATTAATGCGATTACAACCGCACATGGTCAGCGGTGGATTATTGAAATAAAACCACCATTTTATGGACTTCGAAAAATTGACTTTTATTTTAACTTAATTCCGAATAAATTTACAAATAATATCCATTGAACGTTAATGAAATTCACGGAATAGTTTAGCTTAAATTTAATCTTAAAAATACTTCAACAATATGGTTTCAAAACTGCTCTTTCTTTAAGCCATTTCCAGTTTCATCCTATTTTCCAACCTAAGCCAATAAACGTTTTAAAATCGCTTAAGAAGCTTTCCCGCGACTGCTCTTTTAGAAATTTCTTCATCATACATTAAGAAATGCAGAGATGAAATTTCGTTAAATATTAACTTAATAGCTTTTGGAAACTTAAGAACACTTATTTCTCAATCGCTTAAAGTGAAATTCGATGTCTGTCATTAGTAACCCAATATTTATTTACAAAATATATTTCAACGAAAAATATGTGCATATTTTGTGATCCCAGGGAGTCCATTAGGTTAGAGCAAAATGTAATTTAGAAATCCTTGATTCATATTACGGTTTAAAGATTTTTGCTAAAGGAATGGCAGAGCGAGATTAATCAAAATTTTAAAATGAGATTTCTGTAATCTAATACATGAAATCCAGAAATGAATCTTTTTAAAGTTTTAGTTTTACTTACAGTGTCTGGATGTTGTGCAGAGAGTCGAAAGTTCCATTGGCAAGGGATTGGATGTTGTTGTCGTAAAGAGATCTATGAAATAGGAGAGAAACAAGTATTAAGACATAAGTTTAAAAAAATGAATTAAAAAATGCATTTATTGAAACATGCATGTCGTCGAAACTGGATTAGGCTTTTTATTCCTTAACCTTTTGAGGTGCAACCCTTTCCCAATGCTGAAAAAAGGGCAGCCGTTGCCCTCGCTCGACTTAACTACCAGCAAGAGGGCGTACGATCGAAACGTTCATCGCATGCCACAGATCTTGAGACCCTTTTTTGACGACAGCTGGCTGTGCTCGCACACAGCTGGTTGTTCGCGAGCACAGCCAGCTGTCGTCAAAAAAGGGTCTCAAGATCTGTGGCACGCGATGAACGTTTCGATCGTCCGCCATCTTGCTGGTAGTTAAGTCGAGCGATGGCAACGGCTGCCCTTTTTTCAGCATTGGGAAATCGATCCAGCTGTTTTCGCATTCTTCCATTTTCTAGCAAATGCCAGTGCTGTTAAAAATAAGTGACCATTTTTTTTTTAATACGGGAAATGACGTGCTAAAAAGTAAAGGATTCTGGTGGAGCTATGTCACCCGCCACTATTTCTATAGAAATCCAATCTATTCTTCGTGACTGGCAATAGTCAAAACGTCAGAGTTCGGAGATCCCAGAGCGGGAACACTGCGCGTTAATGGGTTAATACTGTCACAAAACTGTAATGTTCTTTTCCCGCATTAACGTGTGTTACTGGAAGGAGAGATGTACAGGCATTCCTGCAATTGAAATGAGATATGTGATCCCCTTGACCTTGGCGACCGTTTAGGCGACTTTGGCAGCCAAAAGAAATTTTTCGAAAGTAATGGAATTTCGGATGTATCTCAATTAGGAAAAAAGCTATGAGATAGATCGAGGAATATGACGTCACGGCCTGTGACGTTATGTCACATAGGCTGCTTACAAATCTATAAGTACCAGACCTTATGAGAACAAGAGTGATAGACTGTGGATATAGGCAGCATAGCCATACGATTGACATTGCGATTTAAATAGTGTTATTGCTGTGATAGTTAATGATTTGATGTTGCAATACTGATCATAGAGATACCTAAAAAAAGTACAGAATTTTATGGTATCGACTAAAGTTTTTAGGCGATTACATCTAAAGATAGAAAAAATTAATCTATTTACACGACACTTGCACAAAAAATTCGCAATTAGCAAATTGTGGCTAATGAACTAATTAGATATTGCACAAAATTTGAGCATTTTATCCTAAAACGTGTCGGAGATATGAAAATAAATAGGTGTTGACTTAAAGCATTTTTCAATGGCACTCGAAAGAAAAAAAAATGAGCTTCGAATGATAGCTACTCAGGGGTCGACAAATTACTAAAGAAAACAACGACTGCATAAATATACAATACTTTTGGTATTATTGGTATTGTACAGCCCCTCACCAATTTAGTTAAAAAATATCTCAGAGATTTTTCGCCATGAAAAGCTGAAATTTTGGACATAATCTAATTGATGTATGGGGCCCATTTTACTAGGTGGAATTTGTTTCGTACGAAGGTCATACAAAAACTTTAATTTTGCATTTGCTTAGATTTAATCACATGAAAATTTTAATAGGTATCATAAAATTCTGTACCTTCTTTTACGTAACTGTGTAATTTATTGTACATATCTATAACTTAAGGAATACAAGCCTAGGTCGGCGTTTTTAAGATAATCTGTGTAACCGAGCAGCAAGAAGCCTACTAGCAATTTTGCTCGGGCCATCATCGGCCGGCTACGTGGCCGGTGGTAGCCCGAGCAAAATTGCTAGTAAGGAAAGCATTGACGAAAGAAAAATTTCATCTGGAGTAAATTTATTAAATAAATATACATGCATTCAAAGAATGATGATATATTGTTATTACAATTTTGTGAAATGATCTGCTGTTCTTAGTTTTGTCTAAAATTGATGATCAAATGGTCGAAAATTGCATTTTGTTACATGTAAATTGGTTGTATTATAATGTAATTTACGGTTCTCTAAAATTCACATAACTGGGCAAGAGTTTTGGGATTTCTCGCCATACATGCGTGATATCGTCAAATTGGGGCCAATTTTAAACACCAAATATGGTGAAATTTCGCCAACTGCATTATTACACAATTAAATGAGGTGAAACGCTAAGAACTTACTAAATATGGAAATATCTAGCATTATTGAGAATTTTCTAGAAAACATCATGAAAAATTATACAAAGCTCATATTACCGCTGAATTTTTAACTAAGCTGAAAAAATAAACATAAAAGGTATTATAGAAAAGCGATTTTTTTCACGTAGAATGTGCATCTACATATTGATCATAGAATGAAGTATGGGTTCGATGGAAATTAGGAAACACGAACTCGGTTATAAAGACCTGTCTTACAGAGACAACTTTTATAACGTCGAAACAGTTCAATAGTTGGCCCACAGATTTCAGCTAACTTATTACGTCACACCACTCTATAGCGCCAAAAATAATCTAGTTCCTGGTATGTCATTATAATCGAATTCAATAAAACAAACATTATTTAATGCAAAGTGACTCGGTTATACCAATCTAGTTTTTAACGACAACTCACTTATAACGTCGAAATAGTTCAGTAGTAACAGCTCGGTCGCTGGCCTACAGATTTCAATGTTACAAACACTCGCTTATTACAAAAAGAAATCATTGTACATATAATGTTTAATTTTAAATAGAGTAGATTTGTAAAAGAAATTTTTAATTTGAAAAAAGAAAATTGTTTCATTGGGAAATATTTATTTATTAAAAAATTAGTTTTCGTCATCAGTTTTGAGAAACGCGAACTAATTTCAATTTAATTTTATTTCACCAAAGCTATCGAAAATTACACTAAACTATATAAGCTCATTATATAAAAGTTACTAATGGCGGGTAACATAAAATTAATTAAGACACGCCGTTAACATAAATTTAATTAAGAGAAAAATCTGACAAGAATACCTGAACTAAATTAACAAACGCGAAAAAGAAAAATCCTCTTGTTAAGAACCCATTAACCAAATTAATTTATAAGCCTAAAATTCCAGCTCCCCCCTTAATGCTCCGGTATAATTAAGTAAGTAAACGGTTAAAATCATAAAAGCATTCTTGGCGTAATTAAAGTGATAAACATTGATTAAAATCTTCGCGACATTAAGCGGATTTGAAACATGATATCTGAAGCTGCTTCAGCGAATAATATTTAGATTAAAAGAGGAAATTACATTTCAGAGGATGGCAGCAGCAGGAGATATATGTCGTTTATTCTCTCTTTTTTTTTAATGCACTAAAGAATTTAATCTCCATGATTAAGGAAAATGTTTTTGATGGTCTTAAGTGAATGAAATTAATTTCTTTGAATAATAAGTGTAACTTTGGTATTTCTTATTGTCTTTCTAAATAATTCTATAGAATTTTTTATTACTATATTTATTTTAAATATTTACTTTGCTCAATATTTTAATTCCATGCACTCAGGAAGATTAATGTTTCGTTCATGTCCAAAGTTTAAAGCATGATTTCATGCTTTAAACTTTGGTTCTCAACTTGTGGTTCGAAAACCCCCGATATATAAAGGGGTACTAAAAAATATTACGGTCGTAAACACCGTCCTTATTAAATAAAACATTTTAAAATAAATAGTTTATTTAATAAGCATACCATGGTGGTTAACAGTTAAATTTAATAAAAGACTTTGCAATCAACAAATACATAAAAATAGTGGAGTACGAACATTTCGGACGGTACAAAGGGTTCAGTCTTCGTCAGCTACAAAAAATTGTAGTTCTTGTGCAAACAATGCGTATTGGTTCGCTCATTTTCCTGCTTGTGCGGAAGTATTAAATTTTTAAAGCTGAAGAAGGGTGGATTGTTTAGTGCCATCAAAAAATATTCGTACTACCGTACCATTTTCTTTTTATACGGGGTTAGCAAGAAATAGGTTGCCCGCTTTAGAAAGCTCTAAAATTTCAGTGGTTCTGTTGTTCCAAATGAGATAAAGTTAAATGCCAAGTGCATCATTAGAGTTATCTGTAGCTGAAACTTTATCTCATTTGGACCAACAGAACCACTGGATTACATGATAAATGCCATCATGTAAAAAAAATTAGTATTAAAATCTACCAAAAGGTGGCGCTGTATTACACATAAAAATATTTGTAATATCCTACACAGGAAACAACTGACACACTCATACTACCACAGCTGCCAACCAATCTCGACTTGGAAGAACCAACCAGGCACCTAAACAGGAAGATTAGGGTAATAAACAAGATTCCCTGAAAAACATGAAGATTTTCGCAGTCAAGTCGAAAATGTACTAAACTTAATCATTTTTGTAAATAGCTGTTACAGGCAGCATCTGCTTGTTTTGGGCCCAGTGAGGATTTGCAGGTTAATGCCAAATTTTGCAAATCAATTTTTTCTTTTTTCATCCGCACTGATTCCAGAAGATTTAAATCTCGCACAGTTATATATTTTTCCATTATTCCGAATTAGGAAACATCCAATCTCTCATTTTCAAAATCACGGGTCAGCATGATCGGCAACGTTGATTGGTAAATTCTGCTTTAATAAATAAGCACTCGGTATACATTCAGTTGAAAAGCAATTTTAAATTTTACTACTGATTTGCTTTTTCAGTACTCGTGCAGAATTGTGCTCGTGCAGAATTCGCCTTCTTTTTATCCAAAAAACTAATAGCCATGCGCTGTAAAGTAAATGATGATTCAGATTTCCAATATATGCAAATAAATACCATTTGCGTTATTGCCCCATCTACTGGTGAATTTTGGTACTGGTTTTTCTTTCTTTTTAGTAAATGCGAAGCACATCATTCGATATACAGTCAAGTCCCGTTTTAGCGACGTTCGTTACAGCGAAATTCTCGCTATAGCGAAGTCTTTGGTAATCCCCAAATCAAATTACAATATGGAGATACAATATCTATATAACAAAGTTTCGCTAGAGCTAAATGATTTCACTGATTCCTTTCACTTCGTTTAAACCAGACTTCGCAGTATCAGTAGTTCAAATTTTATCTCATGTTGATCAATAGAACGCATTCTAGAACTCTCTGAAGTGGGCAACTTATTTCCAGTTATTCCTGTATATGTGTATTATTTACAAAGTTCTTTATTTAAAATAGTTTATGTAAGTCGTTTCTTAAATGGAATTTTCCCAGTTCTTATGTAAAGAACACTTCTGAGTTCGTAAGCAATTTGAAAAGTTTTCTTAATTCTTCTGATCAGGAATTACCTAAAAGTGTCGCTGAATAAAGAAAGGAATATTGATAAAAATATGAAATTATACCGGGTGTTTCAAAATTAATGTTAAAGCGATTATCTTTTAAACCGTAAGTGATAGAAACATGTTCTCAATCAGAAAAGTTCGTCAAATAAAGAATAGATTTCAGATATGGCAAGTTTTTTACTAGGGCCTGAACAGATATTAAAAGACGAAATTTAAATTTTCGTATGATTCCTCCTTCCATTTCACTTGTATTTAGAAAAAATGTTGCTCTTTGCCTAAGAAAATTAATTTAAAAATCCCGTGTCTCTAAGTGGAATAGCTCCTGAGATACTGCAATTTGAAAATTTTGGCATTTGTCATACCAAGCACTAAGGAGATGTCTCAAAAGTGAGAAAAATGCAATAGATTTTCAAAAGACGTTAATTTATGTTAATAGTCACTCGATAAACTCAGCTGACTTCCCAAATCCTAACTTATCTAGAATTTTCCTATAACTCATGTTTGGCAGTTTCTAATGAAACGTATCGCGCCACAGTAACCCACACCATTATTTTGTCATTTTATTTTACATTTTAAAATTCCTTCTCTAGAAACGTGGCGTAATTAGTGGACCCCCCCCCCCTAAAAGACTAAATTATCGCTCATTTCATAAAGCAGTACCGATCATTTTAGGTAAAACTGTACTTGTTATTTTCACACATTTGAACATATTTAATTACCTTTCAGAACAATGGGATCATTATTTAACTTTCATGAACTAATAGTTGGTCCCCTAAAGTAAAGATTTCTTTGCCTGAAGACCGACGACAACACAGTAGGTAAAGTAGTGTGAGACATCAGTTTTAACATTAAATTTTTCCGCTAACTATTTCACTTAGCGAGATGGGATTTTTAAAATTAATTTCATAGTCAATAGCAAAATTTTCCAAACCTAGTAGCACATTAGTCCAAAGACGTTTAAAACACGTTTTTAACGTCAAAAACATGTTTCCAATGTAATTGAACGTTTTTTGAACTAGTTGTGCTACTAGGAATACAAGTGATAGGAAAGGAGGGACTGTTGAAAAATTAAATTTCGCATTTTAATATGTATACAGACCCTAGTGAAACATGTGCCATACCTGAAATCTAGTCTTTATTTGACGAACTTTTCTGATTGAAAGAATATTTCTATCACTTGCGGTCCAAAAGATAATCGCTTTAACATCTACTATTTTGAAACACGCAGTATAATGTGTGTTATACAAACAGTGAAGTGCAGTTTATGCTTGTTTATAAGAGAATAAATTAATACCTACATGAGGTTTATGTTGTGAAGATCACTGAAAGTGTCTTTTCTTAAGCAGGATATTTTGTTAGCGTTCAGAAGCCTGAAACAAAGAAAAATACATGTATAAATTGCAAATAGAAATAAAGCAATTGAAGAAATAAATATGTTTAGAGCGTACTTTTTGGTGATCCAACAGAAAGTGGGTATTTGGTAGGTTAATTATGACATATTACTCAAAACTGTACAATGCGTAAAAATTTTTGAAAGTTTGAGAGATTTTAAATAAAAATCTAGGTATCTACAGAAAGTGAAGTTTTTTTTTCCCCCAAGAGAAAGGAAAAGAAAATGCTCACAGTTATGTTAAAAACAAGGTTTCTTTTATTTATAAAAAAACAACCTCTCCCTCATACTTATTTTAACTTTCTTTTTGGCATTGGAATTACAAAAATATTTATTTTAAAGTAAATAAAACCTAATAATAAAAATTATTATTATTACAAGACACAAAATTTATTTTACCCCAGATCACGACTGGTAAAATAATGTAGCATCCCTCTACAACTAGAGATTACTAATTAAATACCACTAATGAATATATTGCACTTTGGTTTTAAAGCATAAAACCAATACTTAAAAATGTATATGCTGCATAACTATTTTGATAAACCTTTCAGTCTTTATTTTTTTAAAAATCAACTAGAAATTCTAAAAAGTGAAATAAAATCTTCTAATTATTTAAAATTCATATGTAAAAAACCAAACAGAATAATTATTTAAGAATTAACGTTTGTTAGTTAATTAATATATTTTGATTTCTTCCGTTATACAAAAAAATGTGCTTAACCCTGATTACACGATCAATGAACTTATTATCCAACTGACAGCACAAGAAAAAAAAAAACTGTTTACGTTCTTTCTACACTGTAAGATTGAGATGATAACTATCTTTTTCACTAATAATGTTATTTCAAATCTTTGCACCTAATAAATAAAATAAAATAAAAATAAAAAACAAAATAAAATAATTAATTAATTAATTAAATTTAAAAAATCCACATTTATACATCTTTTGCGGCAGCATATGTGAATGCATAATTACTGCATGTAACAAAGATCATTTGAATAGTTTCTAAAAATTAAAATAAAATATCAAAGGGACTAAAAATTCAAATATGGTTTAATGCTTTAAGTACCAAATTATCACTTTTTCAATATGCCGAAACTTTTTATTTTCCTATCTTATGAAGAAGTATAGATAATAAAAGCTTTTCTTTTTAGTACACCTCATGTGAAAAATAACAAAAGGATAAAATTATTACAAAATAAGAGACAAATCTGATGGTGTCTTAAAAGCAATTAATTAGACATTTCGGATTTTTAAAAATAAATTTTAAAACAACCTAATACGTGCTTTACTGTATACATAAACAATTCATCGTTTATACAAAGAATAACGTATCAAATAAGCTAATTTTCAAAATCACGAGCTGCGTATGTACACTGTAATAATTAACGTTTAAGTATTACTTGAAATACTGACAATTCATTAAGATGCTTAGTACGGAATTAGACGCCATGTGTGTTGTTGTTCTCCAGCAATTATGATAATCCTGCTAAAGGTCTTTACGTTAACAGTGTAAGGATTCAGCCATAAACAATGATGATCCGATTGAACTTGAGGTGAAAATGTGCAATATCGTGTGTTATGGCGGCAATTACGTTAATCCTGCTAAAGGTCTTCATATTAGAAGTAGGTGTATTCACCCGTAAACAGTGACGATCCAATTCAACTTACTGTGAAAATATATGATACTGGAGGATGGTGGGATGATAACTAGAACTATTGCAGTGTTTGATTAGATTTCAGCTAACTAACTTAACCCTTTGAAAGCGCAGTGTTCCCGCTCTGGGAACACCCAACTCTGACGTTTTGACTGTTGCCAGTCACGAAGAATAGATTTGATTTCTATAAAAATAGTTGCGGGTGACATAGCTCCACGAGAATCCTTTACTTGTTATTTCCCGTAAACAAATTCTCATGATCATTTTTAACAGCACTGACATCTGCTGAAAAATGGAAGAATGCGAGAACAGCTGGATAGATTGCCCAATGCGGGGAAAAGGGCAGCCGTTGCCATCGCTTGACTTAACTACCAGCAAGATGGCGGGCGATTGAAACGTTCATCGTGTGCCACAGATCTAGAAACCCTTTCTTGACGACAGCTGGCTGTACCGGCGCACAGCCAGCTGTCAAAGGGTCAAAAGGGCTGTCAAAGGGTTAACCCTTTGAAGCGCAACCATTTTCCAATGTCGAAAGAGTGCAGCCGTTGCCATCGCACGATTGAACTACCTGTAAGATGGCGATCGATCGAATCGCCCAGTGCGTACCACAGAGCTAAAGAACATTTTTTGACACGGCCGGCTGTGCGGCGCCGTACAGCCGGTCGTGTCAAAAGCTTTTAGGACGCTTTTAGGATGACACCCAAAATGTGTAGCAACCCTAACCTAAATGAATTTAATGGAAACATGATTTTCATTGAAACGAGTCCAGAAATTTAGTCAGCTCTGCACTGAGTATAAAGAACAGTAAGGCATGGGGCGGCAAAGCTGGCCGCTTTGGCGGTTAGTATACCGAATTAGAATATGAATTAAGAGTTTGCAATTATATTTGTCTTTGGTTTGCACAAACACCAAAATTAATGATATTCTATCAACGAAGTAATTGATTTTTATTTATCTAATAGCTGAAATTTCGGTCTCGGTCTCCGACTGCGCGGGCTCGTGCAGGCTCGAATCAAAAGTCCTCGGGCTTTAAAAATTGAGCCCAAATTCATCTCTAATTTCTACATCGCCTGTCTAAAGTTCATTCCATTCGTATCAATCCAGCATAATCGAAATCCAGCATAATCGAAATAAAAGTAACCATTATAATTCATAATCCGCACAATTTAACTGGCACATTTTTTACATCAATGGTCATCTATCTTCATGACTGACGAGCACAAATTACTATTAATCCACTTAGTTATTAGGCTTCGTTCGTGTTACCTTAAATATACATTAAATTTTCCCAAGCCATACATTACTTAGAACCGTTAATTTAGTCATCTCATAACTATAAAAGTCATGCATTTTGCATCGAATAGCTCACATCTTTGCTTCCACCGCCTCAAGAATTTCTTCCCCAGTTGTTTTAATAATATTGAGTTATAATTCGCGGTCATTAATTCGTAGCTGTTCTTAATAAATTCACGGCACGCAATTCGAAGCTGTTCATGTTTTGTTTTTTCTCCTCTTTCGCGGTAATGGATATACGTATTTTTTTTCTTGTTTTTTTTTTTGTGCTCCTTGTAAACGCTCAAATGGTACATCCATTAGTAATTTTAATGGTCATAAACGTATGCTTGCGGAAACAAAGTAATGTTCGGAGCGTAATTTAACTGCTGCAAGGGAGGGTTAACAATGATTCAACAGTGCTTAACGAAATCGTTTGTCATCGTGTGTTTTCGGCTTCATTTTTAATGTCATTTTTGGGTTTGCTTTATTTTATCTAATGTTTATGCGTGTTCTAATTTTGAAATTTACTACATTTCTGGATTTCAGCTCATGTGTATGTGTATGTGTGGTTACGGAAAAAACAGTTAAGGGAAATACACAAATTCTTATAACTTTTTTATTTTGTACTGTTTTTCAACGCTTTACAATATACTGTAAAGTGTTTATAATTGCGATTGGACTGTCTTTTTGTTTCACATTTTAACTGCCTTAAATATCCATTAACTAACGCAATGCTTACTTACCAAAGCAACAAAAGCTCGTGAAATAATTATAATTTCATTAAGAGAACATTTCTGCTGAACTCGGTTATAGTGATCTCGATTACAGTTCTAACTGTCTTATAACGTGAAAAATTCTGTACTATTTGCCCATAGAACACAAGCCCACTATCAACGTAACTTATTACAGAGTAGTAAAAATTACTGGATCATTTCAGTAAACTAAGTATAACTGTATTTCATACACTAACTGTAAGCATTTTTTAAAAACCAACCTATTTTTTGTTGTTGTTTGTTTGCTTTTTCGGCAAAAATGTTAAAATAATTTAAGGATAGTTTAAAAAATATATTTTAATTCATTAGTAAAAATTACCAATTTTTAAAGCTTTTCACTTATAACTCTGTAGCTTTTGGGGAGGCTTCAGCCCCCAAAGCTCCCTCCGTCGGTGCGCCTATGCATTGGAAATATGTCTAAGGATGTCCAATATATAGGATATATGTCTGATAACACACAAAACCACTAAAACATCACATGTAAACTAAAAAATAAATTTTAGCACACATTTCTAAGTACATCGTACATGAATTATACAGTGCATTGCCAGTTACACATTCTCTTATACTGTAAGTCAAGAAATCAATAGAGAGCCTCTTTAATAACAGACAAGCATCTCCCATACATCATTTTATGAATTAATAAACAATGCTTCAAACTTCGCTCAACGCTTTGAAAACACGACATAAATCTAAGTACACACTGAAAGACAAAACTTTTAAGACATATTAGCAGTAGCCAGTAATCTCGCGTCAAACCTCCACCACTGCTTGGTTTCCCTCCATATATCTATATCTATCTTCTATACCAACTAATTGACTTCCATTTCATTCAATTTCTTTAAAGTTTCCTCAAAATACTTAATCAAACAGAGAGATTTCACAAGACTTTTAACATTTCCCTTCCGATTCGATGAGGAATGTCGAGGAGAAAAACAAACAATACAGCCAAATCAGTTTCGGAGGCATTCCTCCATTTAAATCACATTTCGCCTGCCTCCATGGAATGAATCAACACCCAACTCTCCTTTCTCTAAGAATTTTTGCGTTCAAGGCGACTCACTCGGAAAGTTATTAATGAATCCTCCTTTTCTGTTTGGATACTCGGCTAGGCACCATCTCCTCCGAGTTAAATATCGCGCTTTATTTGTGCTCTCCAAAGTGAAAAATTTCTCTACTTTTATAAAGCTAGAGGTCTCTTTTATTCCAGAGAATTCTACGAGAATGACATGTTTCCAGAGTTCTAAAAAAGGCAGCTAAAGTTTTCGCTATATCGTGCATTCATTTGTTATGCAGCGATTTAAAATAAATGGTAGCTACGCAGTACCAGATACTAATACGTCAGACTAATGTACCAACTCTGTGGATACTTTGTATATGTTTCTAGTATCTGTCCAATGAAGTTAAATATACGAAATCTATGACAAGAGTTTAAATTGTATGTATTTTGTATCGTATATTGTGTCAAATATAGAGAGAATCCAAATAACAACATGAAACAGCGCTGCTAGCTATGTTTGGAGGTATTTTGCAATCAATCGCTGGCACTCGGTGGACTAAAAAGCAACGACAGTTTTTTCTTTTCTAGATTAACGTATACACATATAATACTACAAATTCGTAATTTAATTCGT
The DNA here is from genome assembly GCA_038373885.1 of Cheiracanthium punctorium. Classification (NCBI taxonomy): domain Eukaryota; kingdom Metazoa; phylum Arthropoda; class Arachnida; order Araneae; family Cheiracanthiidae; genus Cheiracanthium; species Cheiracanthium punctorium. The sequence continues at coordinate 38,142 of JAWZYV010012211.1, read as the reverse complement.
AAACCTAATTCTTAAAATTGTCCGATTATACGCGATAATCGATAAAACGATATCCAAATATGATTTTAAACCGTCAACACAAAGAGCTTACTTTAAAATATATATTGCACTTATTATATACATTATATCGTAAATTACTCAATCTTATTTAAACCGAGTTAATTAATGCAATTAAATCAGACGTTTTTTAACAGTACTTAAACAGCACTCATATTATTTCCTAAAGAAATAAAGAGAGTTTCAAACTACACCCAACTCTTGTAAACGACATAAATTTAAATCAATCTAGAGAACTTTCAAGACATATCAGCATTTGCCCGTAATCTCACATTGAACCTCCACCACTGCTTGCCTTCCTCCCGCCGTTTATTCATCTACACCAACTGACTTCATCCGCACTAAATCTCTTTAAAGTTTTCTCAAAATACTTACTCAAACAGAGTAATTCCACAAGACGTCAAACATTCCTCTTTCGATTCTACGAGGAATGTCGAGGAGAGAAACAAAGAAACAATTCACACAAATCACTTCCGGAGGCATTCCGCCATTCATCCTCTATCTCGTCTGCCTCCATTAAAAGAATCAACACCCAAGTATCCACTCAGAGAAGTTTTGCTTTCAGGGCAACTCACTCAGAAAGTTATTAATGAATCCTCCTTTCTGTTTGGATATTCCGCTAGGCACCATCTCCTCCATGTTAAATATCGCGCTTTATTTGTGCATTCCAAAGTGAAAAAATTCTCCGTTTTATAAAATCAGTCTGATTTTTCCAGAGAATTCTACGAGCTCAACGGGTTTCCAGATTTCTAAGTGATCGATAAAGTTTTCGCTATATAATAAATGGTGATTACTGAGTATCAGATAGAAGTACGTCAGCACTTATGACTAAACGTATACACTAATGAATATATTATTTATTATATAGCGAAAGCGTATAATTTAATTCATAATACGTCACACTAATGAATATACTTTGTGGATACTTTGTATACTCAACTCTGTGTAAGTTTCTCTCCAATGAAGGTAAATATACGCAATCTAAGTATCAAAAATTTATATTTTATGTATTTTGTATCGGATATTGGATGTAATGTAGTGAGAATAAAATAATCGTGAAAGAGTACTGCTTTATTTGGAGGTATTTTACGATCGATCGCCCGCACTTGGTTGACGGAAAAGTACTAACAGGTTTTTCTTTTTCAAGAATCCACATATATTACGACAAATTCGTAATTTAATTCATAATACTAATTCTTAAAATTATCGCATTATACATGATAAACAAGTTTTTAAGTTGGCAACAAAAAGCACTTATTTTAAAGTATATTACACATACTCTATACATTACATCGTAAATTACTCAATCTCATTCAAACCGAGTTAAGTAATGCAATCAGAATCGCTCGGGGAATCCTCGTGAAATCGTCCGAGACGCACAGAATCGCTCGGGGAATCCTCGGGAAATCGTCCGGAGACGTGCAGAATCGCTCCGAAGCGGACAGTCCAGGGACCGTTTCCCAACCGGACATCCCCAACCTACAACGGAGGTCGCGCGCCGAGGTCAGGCGGGTGAAATAGGGGTCGCGTGAAAGCAGTTGGCCGAGATGCGGCCGGGAATTTCTTGCTGATGGAAGCACACAAAAATACGTCAACACTATGAATAAAGTTAGTGAGTATGATTCTAGCAAGATTCTTCTTCTTCTTCTTTGTATGATTCTAGCATCGCTCCAATGAAAGTAAATATACACAATCTATGAAAATTTTTTAAATCGTAAGTACTTTTGTATCGTATGTTGGATCAAATATAGTAAAATTCCAAAGAGCCACGAAACAGTGCTGCTCTATTTGGCGATATTTTGCTATGTGTTTGCTGGCCATGTGTTGGCACTCGGTTGGCGAAAGGTAAGGACAATTTTCTCTTTTCCGAGATTGACGAATCTACATATAATACCAAAAATTCGTAATTTAATTTGTAATCCTCTTAAAGTTCTCGAATTATACACGGTAAATGTATTTTTAATCCATCAATAGGTGTTTATTTTAAAGTATATTGTACACGTTATGCACTATATCGTAAATTAATCAATCTCATTCAAAACGCAAGTTAAGTAACATACTTAAATTACACCTCTTTCTAACATTGCACGGGCATACTCCACACATTATTTCCTAAACTAATAAAGAGCGCTTCAAACCACACTCAACGCCTAGAAACAGGACGTAGTAAATTTAAATCATCAGTCTAAAGAGAGAACTTCCAAGACGTATCAGCAATTGCCAGTAATCTCAGGTTCAACCCGTCGCCGTCCTCACTAAATCTCTAAAGTTTTCCCAAAACACTTAATCAAAAAGAGTAATTTCACAACACTTCAAACATTCCCCTTCCGATTCGACGAGGAATGTCGAGAAGAAAAACAAACAAACAATCCACACAAATCACTTTCGGAGGCATTCCACCATTCATCCTTTATCTCGCCTGATTCCATTAAAAGAATCAAAATCCAAGTATTCACTCAAAAGTTTTGCTTTCAGAGCGATTCACTCAGAAGTTATTAATGAATCCTCCTTTTCTGTTTGGATACTCCGCTAAGGCACCAACTCCTCCAAGTTAAATATCGCGCTTTATTCGTGCTCTCCAAAGTGAAAAATCTGCGGGCTTTTATAAAGTCAGGGTCTGCTTTTTTCAAAAAATTCTACGAGGACGTCGGGTTTTTAGATTTCTAAGAAAGATTGCTGAAGTTTTCGCTATATGGTGCAATGTATAATTCCTTTCAAAGCGATTTTAAAATAAATAGCAGTTACGCAGTATCAGATAAAAATACGTCACCTTGTGAATAATTTGCATCTGTTCCAGTGAAGGTTAATACACGCTATCCAATTCACAAAAATTTTGTAAGTATTTTGTATCGTATTATCGTTAATGTTTTGCATCGTATCGTATGAAATATAATGAGGATTCGAAAAGGTATAAAACAGTGCTGTTATAATTGGCCCTATTTTGCAATTAACCGCAGGCATTCAATTGACAGAAAAAAAAATAACTTGCACCCCCTCCCAATCCTCCGAGATTAGCAAATTTAAATACGATAAAAAAATCTAAAATATACAATATAATACAAAAATAAATAAATAAATAGATAAAATAAAAAATAAAAATTATAGCCTTCTCTAAAATGATTGGATTATACATGGTAAATACACTTTTAAGTCACCAACAGTAAGTGCTTCTTTTTAAGTACATCGTACATAAATTATACAGTAAACTTGCACTACAACGAGATCTTAGGCGAACATCTTACACGAATCGATCTTACGCGCGATTTACGTTATAGCTTACGCGAGTTTTTCACTAGTAACGTATCTCAGTGCTAACGTGAGCTTCTTGCGCGTAACTTTTGCCAGCAGAAATGATTTTTGTGAACACGCGGGGTACAGTACTATGTACTATACAGTTATAATTATTACTGTAGTGTCATACATTAATTATTACTATTACGGCGTACTACAATAGTCGCTAGTACAGTATAGTACAGTATTATTATAAAAGTACTGCAAATATCAATACTGCATACTGTACTTACAGTACTACTCTTCATGTCTCTCTCTCATACTGATCACTCATTTTTGCGCATTTACAATACTGTACATTGTTATGCTGAATAATTCTGCTTTTTTTTTCAATATAGTATTTCGTCGCTGTCAAATGAGTATCCGCCATGTGCACTCTTTTGGAGATTTCGACATTTTGACTATTATGACTAGTTTACTAACCAAATTTTCGTATAAAAAGGCCTTCTATGTGAATCAAAGCACTATGCAGTGAACTGTGATCGCTTAATACATGCATACATACATACATACATACATACATACATACATACATATATATATATGTGGTAATCAAGAGGCGCAACCCTCCAGCAGATGGCATCACAACCTCACGTCTACAGAAACCGCAGGTTATCAGAGCCTAGGAGCTCATGGTAGCAGATGCGAACGAGACCACGCTCGCGTAGGAGCGATGTCGGACGTAGCTCTCTGATCGCGCGTAGGCGATTCGACTCCAGAACGACCACGAGAAGGTGGCCAGTGGCTCCTGTGTGATAAGGAAACCTATCCCTGTTAACGAATCCACTTATTCATGTTCTGCAAAATCTCTCCTTTCTTTTGTAAATAGTTCTGTTATATTTAGCCGAGCAATAAACGTGATTGAGAACCGTAGGAGTGCTTCCAGTCTTATTTCGACGTCGCCTCCTACAACCATGGGGGCTCAGGTACTGTAATTTTTTCGTTCTCACAATAGTACTACTTTTTGCTGTTCATATTTCACTACAATATGAGTTTCTTAAATAATTTAAATAAAAGTGATTTAAAGGACCTCGCTGAAAAAATAGCAGCGAAAGTTCCAGATAATGCTAAAAAAGCTGATATAAGAAAAATTATTGAGAATTCAGATGTTTTTAAAACCAATCCTGAACATGTTCGAGGCGTCTTAAAATCGATCACGGAGGATCGAACGCCTAAATCCACTAACGAGGAATGTTTGTTAGAAATAGAGCGCCTTAAATTAGCGCAAATCGAGAAACAGATAGAACTAGAAAAATTAAGAAGTCAATCAATGTCTGGCGAAAAACGAAATGCGCAAAGTAACATAGAAAATTTGATTAAAAGCATAAAAACGCTCACAATCTCTGTCCCTGAAAGGCCAGAGGCATTTCATTTGTTTTTCGCTTCCTTGGAAAAAGCGTTTGCAACAAAAGATGTCCCACCAGATTTAAAAGCAGAAATACTCATTAATTTGTTAGGGGTCAAAGCTAATAATCTTTTAACGTATGCAAATCAAGAAGAATTGTCGGATTACGAAAAACTTAAAGCTTTATTTTTAGCTGAATTTCAGCCGACAGCTCGAGAAATTCTGCACAATTTTAAACATGCTCAACGCTTAGCAGACGAATCCCATGTTCAGTTTGCATCAAGATTAACGGCAACATTCGAACATTATTGTCAGGTTCGAGAAATTGAGAAGGACTATAAAAAGTTATGTGATTTAATTGTTGCAGATAAATTATATGAAACGCTAGATTTAAAAACAAAAGAATACATAAGTGTTCGCGAAGGAAAAACATGGTTCAATCCGACGCAATTAGGACGAGAATGCGATTTATTTTTCTCATCCCGCGGGAAATCATTATCGGAAATAAATAATCCCAAATTTCATTCCCACGAAACGAAAGTATTTCATAAGACGCAGCAAGCTGAAGCTTTAAAGAGTGAATCATCCTGGCGAAACAAAAATCTAAGCAAAAGCGAAAAGCAATCTGTATCTCTGTCGCCGAAATCTTGCCACGTGTGTGGGGCGACTGGAAGGGGCTTCCATTACGCTCGTAACTGCCCAAGAGGTTTTAATAAACAAACCGAATCAGATAAGGAGACGGGACTGAAAAACAAAACAAGCGTTAATACTGTCAGTTTTATTCACGAGTTGCAATATGCTGATGTATTCATTGACAGTCAAAATATAAAGGCACTTATTGACTCAGGCGCACAAATTCCGGTTATAAATTCATCATTAATTGAAATAAAATCACCACTGGAGGGTAAAATAATACTTAGTTCATGTTTTGAGGAGAAAAAAGAGGCAAATATTGCTAGAGTAGATTTATCTTTGAAGCGAAATTCGCCTAAGTTAGAAATCATTGTCGCTGTGGTAGAACAACTATCTGTACCATTAATTTTAACACCGAATATTTATTCTCAACTTTTGAAAGTCAGTCATGAAGAAAAAATTGAAACGCAAATTCCTAAAAATGGAAATGATTTTCAAAGCGAATCACCTGTAGAAGAATGTTTTTTATTAAATGTTGCAAATGTAGTTAATGAATATGATCTTGATATATTGCACGTTAATGATGTAAATATTAGAAAGGATTTATCACTATTAGTTAATAATTATAAACCGAACAAAATTAAAGACACCAATTTAAAATTGAATGTTGTATTAAAAGATGACATTCCAGTATCGCTACGATCTCGGAGATTATCATTTGCAGAACAAAACATTGTTGATAAACAGATAGATGAGTGGTTACAAAATGGAATAATTAAACCATCCTGTTCTGAATATTCATCCCCAATTCTGTTATGTAAAAAGCGCGATGGTACTCACAGATTATGTGTCGATTTTCGACAGCTAAATAAAAAAGTTGTGAAAGATTCCTTTCCTATGGCTCAAGTTGAGGAAGTCCTAGATCATTTAGGGGAAGCGAAAGTGTTTTCAACTTTGGATTTGAAAAATGGTTTTTTCCACGTGCCAGTTGAGGAAAAATGCACAAAATATTTAGCATTCATTTGTCATGCAGGGTTATATGAATTTCAGAAAACTCCGTTTGGTCTGAGCACAAGTCCTAGTGTATTTTTAAGATTTATTCATCAAGTATTCAGGGAATTAATAAGGGACAATACAATCGTAGTTTACATGGATGATTTCATCATACCTTCCCGTGATGAAACAGAAGGTTTAGAAAAACTTAAACGAGTCTTAAAGTTAGCTTCAGAATACGGATTAGAAATCAACTTTAAAAAGTGTCAATTCCTAAAACGAAAAATTGAGTTCCTCGGTTACATAATTGAAGAAGGTACGATTCGTCCATCTCCAAATAAGACGACTGCAGTTCAAAATTTCCCTCAACCTAAGAATGTAAAGCAACTGCAACGCTTTCTCGGTCTCACAGGGTACTTCAGAAAATTTGTACCTGGTTATTCCAAAATAGCAAAACCACTTAGCGATATGCTTCGTAATGGTGTAGAATTTACTTTTGGGCCAATGCAAAAACAGGCTTTTGATCATCTTAAAGAACTTTTGAGCCAAAGCCCCGTTCTTCACATCTTCCAGCAAGGAAAACCTTTAGAATTACACACGGACGCTAGTAGTCATGGGTTTGGTGCAGTGTTGCTTCAACGCGCAGATGATGGGCAACTCCACCCAATCCATTATATGAGTAAAAAAACATCACCACAACAAGAAAAATTGTCAAGCTATGAGCTCGAAGTGCTTGCGATCGTCGAAGCTCTTAAAAAATTTCGAAGTTACCTCTTAGGGACGAAAATTAAAATAGTCACCGACTGTAACGCTTTTCAGAAAACAATGCAGAAGAAAGACTTATCGCCGAAGATAGCCAGATGGGCTCTATTACTTGAAGAGTTCGAATATGAAGTCATCCACAGACCAAATCAACAAATGAGACACGTCGATGCATTGAGTAGAGCTGCTGTGTGCATGGTCACCCGCTCGCAAAGTGAAATCACCACTAAGATCGCAACAGCGCAAGATGCCGATGAGCGTATTCAGTTATTGAAAACTCTAGTCGAGAAAGGACTCAGAGACAACTACCTGCTAAAAAATAATGTGTTATATCTGCAAGATAACGGCAGAGAACTCATCGTTGTGCCGGAAGCAATGGAGTCAGAGATTATTCGAGGCATCCATAACAAAGGACACTTTGCTGTACAGAAAACTGAAGATCTTTTGAAAAGAGATTTCCATATCTCGAATGCTAAAAAGAAAATAGAGCAAGTTATAACGAACTGTGTGGAGTGCATCCTCTGTAATAAAAAACGAGGCAAAGCAGAAGGTCTATTGAATCCCATCCCAAAGGATAATATTCCACTAAGCACGTACCACATTGATTTTATAGGTCCCCTACCATCCACAAACAAGAACTACCAACATATTTTTACAGTGGTAGATGGTTTTACAAAATTCAACTGGTTCTATCCCGTCAAGACCACATCTACGGCAGAAGCTCTAGCGAAACTCAAGTCCCAACAATCTGTTTTCGGAAATCCCTCGAGAATTATTTCCGACAAGGGATCTGCCTTCACGTCAAAGGACTTTGCAGATTACTGTCAAGATGAAGGAATTCAGCACATTTCGATCACAACTGGAGTGCCAAGAGGCAATGGCCAGATTGAACGAATGCATGAAATTCTCATCCCAGTTCTTTCGAAATTGTCTATTGAAGATCCTACAAAATGGTACAAGTTCGTCCCAGATGTCCAGCGAATCATCAACAGTACTGTTAGTCGATCCACCAAGTTCACTCCATTCGAATTGATGATAGGCGTGAAAATGAAACAAAAAGAAGACCAACGTATAAAGGAAATCCTTGAAGAAGAATTTCTGAAATACACAATCCAGGAGAAAGAAAATATACGTGAAGAAGCAAAGAAAAATATATTAAAAATCCAAGAAGAAAACCGACGGCAATACAATCGACGTCGCAAAACCGCTCCTGTCTATAAAGTCAACGACTTGGTAGCAATCCAAAGAACCCAATTTGGAGGAGGTCTGAAACTACGACCCAAGTTCTTAGGACCGTACAAAGTCATAAAAATAAAACCACATGACCGCTACGATGTAGCAAAAGTAGGATCTCACGAAGGACCAGAAGCAACTTCCACTTCAGCTGACCACATGAAACCCTGGTCTACTGGAACTGCAATTTGAGATCATCCTACTACAAACTCTTTTTCCTTTTCTCAACATCTCTTTTTGTTTTTTTAATCATTATTTTCTTTCTTTTTCGTTTTTTTTTCTTTTCATTTTAAGTTTCAGGTTCGGAGGTCCTCACACGTCGATGGCCGAGCGTTGTGGTAATCAAGAGGCGCAACCCTCCAGCAGATGGCATCACAACCTCACGTCTACAGAAACCGTAGGTTATCAGAGTCTAGGAGCTCAAGGTAGCAGATGCGAACGAGACCACGCTCGCGTAGGAGCGATGTCGGACGTAGCTCTCTGATCGCGCGTAGGCGATTCGACTCCAGAACGACCACGAGAAGGTGGCCAGTGGCTCCTGTGTGATAAGGAAACCTATCCCTGTTAACGAATCCACTTATTCATGTTCTGCAATATCTCTCCTTTCTTTTGTAAATAGTTCTTCTGATATTTAGCCGAGCAATAAACGTGATTGAGAACCGTAGTAGTGCTTCCAGTCTTATTTCGACGTCGCCTCCTACATATATATATATATACACACACCCTTGTGCAAATTAATTGAAACAAAGTATTTTTTTTCCTTGCTTTTTAAAATCATCCATATTACTCTTAAACAATCATACTAAAGTACGTTTGAATATGTGTGGGATGAATAAATCCTTCGCCTATCAACAATTTCCACCAATCAGAGGGGTTTTGAGAGCGCATGCGCAGGAACTTCCGTAGATAGTCTAGCTCCAGCTATGATCACATCAGTAGAGAGTTCACTGTCGTCAGAGATCAGAGATAGATGTGACACCGCGAAAGCGTACAAAGATTGTTACTCTGTTCAAACATACTCCAAAGACTTATATATTTCAGTCTATAGATATTTCAAATAGAGATATTTCAAAGACAGTTGGCGTTAGTATTGCAACTGTGAGCCGTATCATAAAACAAAATAAAGAAACAGGATCCATATCTCCAAAGTGAAGAGGAAAATATGGCCGAAAAAAGAAAACAACGCCAAGAGATGACTCGTTTCTACTTACACAAAGTAAAAAATACCCTCGAAAGACTAGTGCTGCACTTAATAGAGTTTTAAAAGAGCATGGAATGAATATTAGCTCATCTACTGTTCGGAGGCGTCTTCTTGCAGCCGGTTGACCAGCCTATCGGCCTGTGAAGAAACAGTTTCTGACCCAACCAATGAAGAGAAACTTATGGGCTTTAAAATATAAGAATTGGACAGTTGAAAATTGGAAGAAAGTGCTATTTAGTGACGAAAGCATTTTTTTGTCCAGGGCCAGCGAACTCAACATGTGCCGCGATCGCCTGGCGAAAGAATTCGGGATTGCCACATAAACCAATTTGTTAAATATCCTCAAAAGAAGATGTTTTGGGGTTGTTTTGGTTACAGTGGGGTTGGTTCTTTGCAGCCTGTTGACGGTATCATGCGTTCTGAACAATATATTACTATTTTGAATAGCAAGGTTATTCCAGAGTTGAAGAAACGATATCCTGATGGTACAGGGATTTTTCAGCAGGATTTAGCTCCGTGCCATACATCCAAAATGGTCAAGAAATTCATGTCTGAGAAACAAATTGAGATATTGGAGTGGCCTGGGAACTCGCCTGACATCAACCCAATAGAGAATCTCTGGGCTATATGCAAGAATCGCCTATTAAATATGGATTGTACAAGTATAGAGAAGCTAATCATGGCGCTAATTCATGTGTGGTACAAGGACACAAATATTGCAAATGATTGTAAAAAATTGGTGGCATCCATGCCGAATCGTGTCCAAATGCTAATAAAGAGTCGAGGGGATCACATTATGTACTAAAAATGTTTTATTTGGTATAAATTTAAATAAGATAGCATTTTTCTTAGTTTCCTCAAATTTTTGAGTTTGTTTCAATTAATTTGCACAAGGGTGTATATATGCGAAGAATGATGTTCGCCTCTTCTCTTGGTAATGCCTTCGCCCCTCACCGAAATAATTGCAGTCGAGGCAGGCTGAGGTTAATCTGAACCTTTATTATTTTTCATACTTTGTTGGAGAAGGACCGGAGACCTACCGACGCACTTGTTGCGTGTTAATTGGGAAGTTAACAATATCGAAAATCCTCGCAAATTCCTCGCTCCTGAGTTACATACCCTCTAGTTTCTCAACTTGTCGCTAGGTGCGAAGGGCGTGACCCTTTCTCTGATTGGTTCTCTAAAGTGATGTCATTTACTTACTTAGCCCAATAATTTTAAGTTGGGCCACTGGAAACCGCAAACGCCTGCAAATTTGGCGTAATTCTCACTTTAGATTCTTAAGTTCTCTCCAAAATTGTCTCTGAAAGTAATATTTGTCTGGCCGAGAAACAAACCTTACAGTGAAAGTACTTTGTTTCACAGAGGTTAAAAATGGTTTTCAGATAACTTTAAATTAAATTAGATTACATTGTCAAAGGCTATTTTATTATTATTATTATTATATATATATATCATATGAATCACCCAGAATACTGTTAAGTATAACTGCTAACAAAAACTGGTAATAATAAATAAATTTATTGCGCATAGCAGATGTTGATTCGAGAACGACGATTTATTTATTATTTTATGTGGAAAATGGTAATACATAGTACGGAAACGACTTAAGACAGTTTGAAAGGTATTTACAAGTGTCTAAATGTTGGATATGTTTCAAAAAGTCGTAAACGACCTACTTCATAAAGGTCTTGGAACATATCACTCGCGTAAATCAAGACTCCACTGTACACTATACCACAAATTACTCAAACTCATTCAAAGCGAATCAAGTAACGCAATTAAATCAGGCACCTCTTTGATACAACACAAGCATCCATCTTATATTATTTGCTGCACTAATAAATACCGTTTCAAACCACACTCAATTCTTGGAAACCGGACATATATTTAAATCAGCAGTCTAAAGTGAAAAGTTAAGATATATTAGCAGTAGCCAGTAATCTCTCGTTAAACCTCCACCACTGCTTGGTCTCTCTCTCTCTCCATATATCTATTTTCTACACTAACTAACTGACTTCTATCTCATTAAATTTCCTTAAAGTTCCGTCAAAATACTTAATCAAACAGAGAGATTTCACAAGACTTCAAACATTTCCCTTCCGATTCGACGAGGAATGGCGAGGAGAAAAACAAACAAGCAATCCACCCAAATCACTTTCGGAGGCACTCTTCCATTCATCTTGCATTTCGTTTGCCTCCATCAAAAGAATCAACACCCTCAACTCTCCAAGAACTTTAGGCGTTCAAAGCGACTCACTCGGAAAGTTATTAATGAATCCTCCTTTTCTGTTTGGATACTCCGCCAGGCACCATCTCCTTCCTCCAAGTGAAATATCGCGCTTTATTTGTGCTCCCGAAAGTGAAAAATTTCTTCACTTTTAAAGCTCCAGTTTGCTTTTTCTAAAGAAGACTTCCAGAACGAGAGATTTCCAGATTTCTAAGGGAAATTGTTTAATTTTTGCATAGCATTTCGACGTATCGTTCGTCACAAAATATTTTTGAAATAAATGAAGGGGAGCCGATAGCACAAGGTTTGGCGCGTTTTTCGCCTTGTTACTGCCTTGAATGAGAGAACTCGATTCCCATTAACCCTTTAACGCGCAGTGTTCCCGCTCTGGGAACACCAAGCTCTGACGTTTTGACTGTTGCCAGTCACGGAGAATAGATTTGATTTCTATAAACATAGTTGCGGGGGACATAGCTCCACGAGAATCCTTTACTTTTCAGCAAGTCATTTCCCGTAAAAAATTGTCACGATTATTTTTAAACAGCACTGACATCTGCTGAAAAATGGCAGAATCCGAGAACAGCTGGATAGATTGCCCAATGCTGAAAAAAAGGGCAGCGGTTGCCATCGCTCGACTTAACTACCAAAGATGGCGGACGATCGAAAGTATAGTATAATATGCGAGAAGGGTTGTATTATGCATATGTATAACAATGTATATTTTTTTTTTTTGGAAAAATTAATGTCATAAGGGAGTTTTAATCTTGTCTAGCCCAAAAATATCAAAAATGTTCATATGTACACTGAAATTAAATACCATATTTTATGAAATCAGTAGGGGAAAGAAAAAGTAATACTTACAAAAGCTGGAGTGATGTAAGTCCTTTAAAGACACCACTAACAAGATCTGTAATTTTATTTCCATATAAAACCCTAGAATATTAAAAATAAATAAAAAACTATTTATAATCAGGTGAATGTATGAAGAAATAACCAAAGAGTAGAGAAATGCATATTTTTATACTTACAGAGATGTTAGCGTTTTCAGTCCACTGAAAGCGTCCCCAGCAATTTTTGAAATTTCATTGTTACTGAGATCGCTGAAAAAAAGAAAAAAAAAGTTTAAAATATGAACGTGCGTTATATTTATACGTTAGAGCGTCTTCTTAATTGTGTGTTTCAGGGACTTTCAATCTTAAGGAATTTAAATAAAATTCTAGAAACAACAACAATGAAACAAAATAATGACGGTAGAAATTTAAAGAAATTTCCAATAAAAAAATAAATAAAAGCAGTCGTAGGAAAAATTTTAATACATTTAAAGAAAAGTTAGAATTTACGGGAACTCTTATTACTACTAGCTTAAATAAATTCCTAGATTAAGTTAATATAAACTCCCCGAGTTTATACTAACTTTCTATAACTGGCAATATACGTAAAATTTTCATTAAATTACTATCAAAACTTAGAATTTTTTTTTTACAAAACTATAAAATCTCGTAAATTCTGTAATATCAAATCTATTTTTTAAATCAAAATTCATTTATAACTGCAATCTTTTTTCTGCAATAACTATTTCTATTTTAATCTTTCAGTCGGCATTCATGTCCAAAATAGAATCGCACCAGCCAACAATTTCGATAACTGCTGAATTAACTTTTACAAAAACGTTAAAGTACTTTTTAAATAGCTGCTTACAATCATAAAAAGAGTTAGGGGGTAGGAGGAGCCCCCCAACTTCCGTATGATGGTAAATGTTCACGACAGTGAAGTAACAATGGACTTAAAATAAGTTAGATCATTTCTAAGAATAACGAAGTTCATCTTTCTAGGAATGAGAGCTAAAAATAACATTTATTTTCAAAATCACCGTTCGTTCATTAAAAAAAGCAAGAAGGAAGACAGATCTAAATGGGCAATGTAACTGTTGAGATATTTAAACATCATTAAAACGGCAGACAGAGAATGCATTTTTAGTCAAATTACAAGTCACACGAAACTTAACTGCGCCGAAGCTTGGCAACGATTTAAAAGATGAAATCGATGGCCAATCGATAAAACCACTCCTCAAACTGTAATCGCAAGTTAATATGCACTTCAAGCTGGAAGATGTTTTGAGAAAGTGCCAAGTATAACACCTGTATCGTTATTTAAAAGATATTAAAAAGAATTTGCGATCTAATCTTTCTCTTAGTTCTATAGTCAGAGTCATAAAATAAGGCACAGATGCTAAGTTTAAGAATATTGGTAAATGTATATGTTTTTAAAATCGAAAGCATGTATGAGTCTGAATACTTTCATATTTGTATTAATCTTTGTCAAATATTCTTTTTAGGTAATGATCAAGCAAAAAAAAAAAAAAAAAAAAAAAATCTCAACGCTGTTAATGTTTTAGGATCGTTATTGCAAGATCTGAAAAATGTGTTTTCGCCAAAACTGTCAATTTACAGAAACGGATTGGTAGTATTTTACTAATGCCAATTTTTCCAAAGAAAATTATGTTCAGATTTGAAAATTTGTATTGGAAAATGTTTAAAATTTGAACAAAGAAAAAAACGATGGTTTCATATTTCTGACAAATTTATGTTAAAACATGAAAAAAATGTTTTAACAAATCGCAAGCGTCAGTATCCATAATTTTGGAAATGCATAAAAACATTTACCAATAAAAAAAAAAAAAATCTACGGGTGTGAGTAACTGTTGATCAAGATTTTCACAGTTAACATTCGTGCATTATTTGGAAACCAAGAAAAGAAAACTAGAAAAATTAAGTTACTGTACTTTGAACAGAATTTTTAAAAAGCCGCCAAAGTATAAAATTAAATTATGGAGAGAGAAAATTAAAATTATGGTGGTAACGGCTTTGTTCATTAAGACAGAGAAACAGTAGGAGAAGGATTAACGTATTTTTTTACATTTAATTTCATTCACTGTGAAAAAAAAAATTAAAAAATACACTCTTAAATTTTGCACATTAGCGGAGTGGCGAATACAGAAATTTTTTTTTGAGGAAGGAATAAGTTTCGGAAAATGCATATTTCACTTTCAACAAAATGTACAATAAAGCATTATGTTGCCCTAAAGAGATGGAAATTTTTTGAAAGAGTATAATTTTAAGTATTGCCGCTTACAGCACCATCTATCGGCACCAGTTTCTAATTAAAAGTTTGGGGCTTTTTTATCAAATTCTTACTTTTTTTTTTTAGTTCACATATCACTCCTTTCATGCTCTATTTATTACCGTTTTTGAGTTATTCATTTTCAAAGTAGGGGACTGTAACTAGTTGTTATTGTTGTTTCTAATGCCCTCTAGTTTACAACAATTACATTGTGGATAATATTTCTTGGAAAAGAAAAAGCTAAAGCACTGGAATTCTCTTGAAATGTGTTTGATTTTTATAAAGTCGAAAAATTGGCACCCCCTGCTTTACAATTGGAACAAATAGAAACTACAATTTATAGTTAAAAAAATCGATGAAAAATATATATTCCGCATTGAATAACTACGTTTAATTATGATGCATATACTAACAAAATAGTTTATGAAAATATATTAAATGCTTGGTGTAAAATGTCCACCTCCAAATTGTAATGCTTACACTGGGAGATTTAAATTCGCGATAAGCGTAAAGTTATTGCTCAAAACGAAATATGTGGGTAAATTGACACTCCCATCGAGCGCTTCGTAATTAATTCAAAAGCGCAGGAATCGAGATTCTCTAGAGCAAATGTAATAGGAGAATTTACAACACCCATTAAAAGGGAATCGAAACGCTGAAACAGCTATAAACTAAATATGTAATAGCACTTCATACATAAATGTTCCACAAACCTTAATTTCCGCAAAAGAGCAGAATTAAATGCTTATATAGCATGTTAATTTTAAACATTTCCCATTCCACTGGTCGCGTGGTATTTAAATTTGGAATAAAGTGGCTTTCACAGTGAGTTCAGTTGTTCAATGGCATGGATGTATTAAAAACTATCTACGTGGATTTTCTGGGTTCTCAATATCCAATTTAGCTTTAAAATATTCAGTATCGAATATAAATCGTTGAATGCGTCATATTTTAAGTTATGATAAAACTCAAATTTTACTGCAGAATTTCGAATACGAAAGCAAACAGCTAAATATTTTGAATTAAGTTCCTCAGATATTAAAACTTAATTTATTGATTCATGACATTCAATAATATTTGTTATGAAATTAGTTTGTTTCAACATTTATTGCCTGCTTCAAGTGCATGTAATGACTGAGACAAATTAACAAAGATTCAACTAATGAAATGTTTCTTTGTATAGGGGTTGTTCAGGATTTTTCAGAATTGAAGTAACATTTTTTAGAGTGGTAAATACGAATACTAATATTTTGATCTCATGAACTGCATATATGAAGTGTATTCCAGTAAAGTTTCAGAGTTAAGGCAGGTAAAACGGTTTATAGAACATTTACAATATAGAGTGAGAAGAGGGAGGGGAGACGGGTATAAAAATCCGCGTGGATTAATTAAGCAGTTCTAGTGGCAGAAGTCTCTCGATTTGCGAGGTGCAGCCGTATTTACGCTCATGATACCACGTGGGTTGCTAAGACATAACTCCGCCTCTCTCTCATCTCTAATCGAATCACTTACATTATTTTACATGACCTGCATCCGGAGTTACAAAGGCGTGGGCACACGTGTACACTGTAAAGAACCCAGAATCGGCGACCTGGTGTCCAGCAATTAACTTAAAGAAATAAAACATAGCTCCAGAGCGCGCGTGGTAAGTATGACAGGAAAGCAAAACGTACAATGAAAGTACCTGCTTGAACAATATCCAAACTAGTACAACCCAAACTACCTTTTTACACATTACATATACATATATAATTTACATATATTTTACAGTAGACCCGCGCTAAAACGCCTTACGCGAATGGATGTTACGCGAATTTTTTAAGATTAACGCATCTCGGAGTTAACGTGACATCCAAATTGTAACTCTTTCACTGGAATAATTTAAATTCACAAGAAGCGTAACGTTATTATTCAAAACGTAATATGTGCGTAAACTGACACTCTCGTTTAACGTTCCGTAATTAATTCATGATCGCAGCAATCGAGAATCACTAATGCAACGTAGCAGGAGAATTTACAACCACCATTAAGAGAGAATCGAAACGCTGAAACAGCTGTAAACTAAATATGTAATGGTACTTCATAAACGCCGTGTTACACAAATCGTAACTTCCGTAAAACAACCATACGGGAATTAAATGCTTTCCAAAAGCTGTTAATTTAAACATTTTTCACTGCACAACATACGTCGTTTCAAATTTTAAATATTGCTTCTGCAGCGACTTTTCTCTACGTCCTGAATGTATTAAAAACGATCTTCATGGATTTGCTGAGCTCTAAATTTTCGATTTAGCTTTGCGATTTGATTAAATTATTCAACTTCGAGCGTGGATTCTAAACAAATGTGTCACATTTTAATTGGAGAAAGCATTCATAATTTAAACCATGATTCTGAATGCAGATTTCGATTATTAGACCTAACTGTTTTGTAAAAGTTTTGAAAACATTATTCTTTAGTTATTCGCTCATGCCACCTAATCATATTTATTTCAAAATTTGTTTGAGTAAATTTTTCTTATATATTTCTAGACAATTTTAATAACTTAGATATAATTAAATAAATCCAAATAAGTTATGAAAATATTGCACTTATTCAAGGATTTTGCAAAATAGACAAATACATAAATTTTAAAGTAATAAATACAATTACATATTACTTTGACCTTATACTGCATATGAATAACTTTAATTTACATGGGAAATGTTTTGAATGAACGAAAATCAATTTGAGACTGAAAAGTATGTAGATAATTTAAATTTAAATCTACAGAGATGATTACTTTTTATTTTATTCCCATATAAATATGAAGTGCATTATTTGTCAAAAAGAAAATAAAAAGAAATAATGAAAATGTTTAACTGTATGAGAGTGTTTATCTATAAATAGTTTAAAACTAAAACTTGAGTGCTGAATAGTTTTTGTTTTATTCCCGTATAAATATGAATGTTTTACTGAAACTGTGAGTTAATTCATTAATTTATATAATATACAGCCTCAATGATTCGCAGAATTTAATGCAGAATACAGCTATATTAGTGGAAAATATACTAACTATATTCAATTTTATCGTTTAATTACTATACTGTTACAAAATTGCAATGTTGCAGTAATGTGTGTTGCTTGAAAGAGAGGGATTCCTGCAATTGAAATGAATATGTGACCCCTCGACCTCAGCGTCAAATTTGGTGACCGTTTTGACGACAAATTTGGCAACGAGAAAGTTCTCGAAAGTACAAGTTTAAAAAAACAGAAAACTGAATTTGCTCCGAAAGAACTAAAATAGCTCCAAAGGACTTAAAACCGAGACAATTCAAAATCCTTCGGAATTATTTTACCTTCTTCGGAGCGAATTTAGTTCTTTTTTTAAGCGAGTAGTGGAATTTCGGCTAAATTAGGAAAGAAATTACAAGAAAGATCGATAAATATAATATAACAACCTGCTTGAACAACAAATTTGACACACAGAAATATACGTGTTATTATGGGAGAAAAGTTACAGAAAATAGCAATAAAATAAAGGTGAATTGTTAGTTAATATTGCTACAAAGTTGTGATGTTGTTGTTCGGCATTAATATGTGTTGCTGGAAAGAGAGTTCTACAGGTATTCATTCCTGCAAGTAAAATAAGTACGTGCCCCCCTGACCTTCGCAACAAACTTGACGACCGTTTTGGCGACAAATTTTGCCGCTTTGGTGACCAAAAGTTCTCGAAAGTAGTGGAATTTTGCCAACATCTCAATTATGAAAGACGTTACTAGAGAGATCGAGACATATGACAAATCTGTAAATATCAGAGTCTCTGGTTTTGAGTTAGTTGAAATAAACTGTGGATAAATAGAGCAGGGCTGTACTACAGGCATTGCGATTTGAATAGTGTTATTGCTGAGATATTTAATGATTTGCTGTTGCATGTCTTGTAGAATTCAGTTTCTTTTTGTGAGATATCAGTTTTTTAATTCGCGGAATAAGGCGTTTTACAGTGGAACCTGTCTATCTTGAAGGAAAAAAATTTCGAGATAAAGACGTTTCGAGTTATAGAGGTTATGAGGGAGTTGTCGGAGGACGATTAAGAGAAACGTTCCCTCGGCCGCTCACATGACGTATAGTGTACAAAAGGTATTTGAGAAAAACTGACGGACACTTGAATACACAAAAAAAGCTGCACTTTATTGTAGGTATCTTCACAAACAGTTGTTAAAGAAACAAGTTCAATAACGCACCGCACATTGCTTCATAAAAAATAACACCAGGAACATATCTAATTGTTCCGGCCACACGGCATGCCGGAGTTCCATAAAAAAATGAACACAACCTCCTCTGACGGAGAGCAATCGAGAAGTGTTTCAAATCTTTCTACAAAAACTGCCAGCTCTCTACAGGTTGGCGAGTAAAATATGAGCACTCATAAGCCACTGCCCCACGTGACAACCACCGTCCGGTAGGCGTAAACAATATAAAAATTTGAAACAAACTGATTTAAATGATTGATGCCAATACAGAAGTGCCAGAATTTGGCGATGCCAATACGAAAGGCTACAACCCTGTGAGAAAACACCGACGGAGACCGGGAGGCGCTAAGAACTAACACAGCATATGCTAAAGCGAAATTAATTTAGAAGGGAAACCCCGAAAAATCCCAGACATAGCTTCGCGCAAAAGGAAAGAATATTTTATCAAGCCGAAAAACAGAGTGAAGAGAGATTAATACGGAAAACGAAATTTTGATTTAGAAAGACGAAACATAGGAACATTATTTTAAGACGCGAAAAATATGTGAACTTCGTCACATATATCTCTCCACAGCCCAACAAAAAAATTTGACGCCAGAAATTTTTTTTTTAAACAAAGAACTTTAACCCTTGAATTAAACAGAAAGCCTAACATGCAGCGCTTATGAGGGCTCATCACAAAAATACAATACCAAATAACATAACATATTATAAAATACATCACAAAATACCATTTGCAAAAATATCAACAATATTCTGCTACAAATAAAACAATATAAAACGATTCAATTATCCATTACATATCAAAATTACACATGTGCAAAAACTAAAGAAAAATAACCTTGAATATTCAAAATAATATATGTACATATGACGTCATAAATGTGAGATCTCTTTATAAAAACAACTTTGCGGATAACATTGCAGATAACATTGCACGTGCAAAAAATTTACTTTCGAAGTCCTTTGCATTATCAACGTCCATGCAAAATTAGTAATGAAAGTTTCTCAATATTATTAACAAATCTCAAATATACTTAGTGCACTTAATCAGGTTTAAATTTTAAAATAAAGTTCAAAGATGAAGCTTCTAATTAAATGAATGTCAAAGAAGATTCTAATAAAAGTTATGACATAATTTAAATAAATCAAGTCAAAATGATTGCAATCAAATACCTGAAATGTGTCCAATGCAATTTAGTTGCAGTACAGGTATTGCTATCAACTTTCAAAACAAACTCTCTCTTTTTTCTTAAAGTTTGTTTATTTATTGATTAATATATTTTTTTTAATATCAAACACAATTTACTTCGTGAAAAACATAATAAAAACTTTCAATGAATAAAAATATCAAAACATATATAAATATTTTTTTTTTTTTTTAAACATGAGCTTCAAAACAAATTAAGATTTTTGTGACCAAAAACAGGAAACTTTCAAACAGACGAAACATGAACATAAACAATATTTGCAAAAAATGGTAAACACAAAAGAAAATGTATGTTTGTGTGTGTAAAGAAGGTGCAGGTTAGAAAAACCCATTAAATTCTGTAGAAAAGAAAAAGATTACCGACAACCGTAAGCTCACCTAAGAAAACTATTGTTCCCTTTTTTTTTTAAATATTAACAACAACTTGATTAACTAAGTTTCATGAAAAAGAGATACATATCATACAGTATACTGAAGTGTACATCTTTAAAAATACTGGACCAGCCAGATACAAACAAGATATTATACAACAGTGTACAAAGCAAGGAAGTGTCTGTGGGTACCTTCACAAACACGCCATTACTAAAACGAAAACATGCATCTACTTTCTAGGTCTTAAATTATACTGATTATGTGAAGTTGTAGGTAGATTAAAATTATCTGTAACACCATTATGGTAGTGATTATTACTATGTAAAGAAAGATATTCAGAACGTGGAGGAGCTAAAATTAATCTATCAATATGTACTCTCTGAGGTTCGAGATGGGGAGCTTGCAAACGTCTAATAGAGAAAGAAACAGGTGAGTGTTTTTCAGTGATCACATAAGGACCTGTGAATTTAGGTTTAAATTTATCCAAAGACTTTTTATAAACAATGTCATTTACATTTAAATCTCTGAGCCTAGCATGTTGTGAGTGTCTCTGAAAGCGAATCGTTTGTGAAGAAATAATGTTTTGATAAGCTTTCTTATAAATAGAGTCTAATTCTTGCATTAATTTGTAAGTGTGTATGTCATTAAGATTTGGCGGAGTTGTCTCAAAGTTAAATGTGTCAAAAATAAGTGATAATTCTCTGCCAAAATGTAATAAATTGGGTGTAAAACCAGTAGTTGAATGTGTTGAACCATTATACAAAGATTTGTGAATTAAAATTGCATGTTCGAAGTTGTGGCCATCAAGTAATAAAGAATTTACAGAGTATTTAATGGAAGTATTTATGCGTTCAGCAATCGAATTACATTGTGGATGACCAGCCGAAGAATGATTAATTTTTATACCAAGTTTGTCATGAAAATGATTATAAATTGAGGCAACAAACTGTGGCCCTAAATCTGACAAAATCACTGCAGGACGGCCAAAAGTTGTAAAATATTTAAAAAGAGCCTCGACTATTACATTAGCAGACGTAGAAGTAAGAGGCACAAGCTCCATATGGCGAGAGAAATGATCAGTGATTGTTAGAACAGTACGACCATTACTGAAAGGACCAACAAGGTCAATAGCAATAGTATGTCCTGGATAAGTTGGTGTGTATGTTTGTTGTAAAGGAGCAGGTCGAGTAGGATGATGTTTCACCTGTAAACATACAGTACAAGAGGCAACAAAATTGACAGTATCAGTATAAATACCTTTCCAAAAATACTTCCTTGTTAGAAATTCGTAAGTCTTTTTTAAACCATAATGTGACAGATGAGAAATTGTTAAAGCTTTTGCTTTTAACGAATGTGGAACAACAATTACATGATGATAAGTTTGATTATGAACATTATACTTTTCACACATCAATAACATAGTTTCTGGATGAATAAAAAAGGCAGGATGAGTTGCAGAGGAACCCTTACTTAAAATTTCATTATAAATGACAGACAACTCAGGATCAGCATTTTGCTCTCTGAAAAAAGTTTCATTTGAAATTTCCAACAGTGGATCAGTACTATTTGAATTTTTTGTAACTAAAAAGTTCACATATTCATTTTTTTAGGGACATTATCAACAATTGGTATAACACCTTTATCATAAATTAACTGAGGATTACTGTCAAGAGTTTCAGTATTATTTTCAAAGTTGTCCCTAGATAAATAGTCAGCAAGTACATTTTTAGATCCAGCAATGTGCTGAAAACTAAATGAATATTCTGACAACTCAAGTAACCACCTTGTGATTATGTCAGCTGGGTTGGTAGTCTTTTTATATTTTTTCAAAGGAGCACTATCAGAAAGAATTATGAAATGTCTATTATACAAATAATATTTAAAGGCATTAACAGATTTATATATAGCCATTAGTTCCAACTTAAGAGCAGGATACTTTTGCTCAGCTTTATTTAACGATTTGGAAAAATAAGCAACTGGAAGTAGTTTATTATCATACATTTGTAAAAGACAAGCACTTATAGAAATGTTGGAAGCATCAGTATTTAAATAAAAAGTCTTATTCCAGTCAGGAAGTCTTACCATAGGTTCAGAGAAAGATATTTGTTGCATCTTTTGAAAATTTTGTTCATGTGTAGAAGTCCAAACAAATTTAGCTTTAGGAGTAGTTAATTGAATCAAAGGTTGAGATAACTCAGAAAATGCAGGAATTAAGTGTTTGTAAAAAGTTGCCAAACCAATAAAGCGTTTTAATTGTTTTTTTGTTGTAGGAGTTGGAAAAGAAACAACTTTTTCAATGTTACATTGAATAGGCTTGATAAAATGATTTTCAATATGAAAACCCAAATAGTTTGTTGATGTTTTATGAAAAGAACATTTAGTAGGAGCAAGTGTCAAATTATATTTACATAAAACTTTTAAAACTTTTTCAAGTTTATGTACAGTGTCTTCAAAAGAATGTGATCCTATAATAAGATCATCCTGATATGCGAAAATTCCATCTGAGTTAACCTCGTCTAGTAAAAGATCCATAAGAGCCTGAAAAGTTGAGGCAGCGGATTTCAAACCGAAAACCATTCTTTTATATTTAAATGAGCCAAACTGAGAAGTGAAAGTTAATTTATCTTGTAAATCTTTTGGTAAATCTATTTGATGATAAGCCTGTTGTAAATCTAAACTGGTGAAAAATTTATATGTTGATAGATTAGCAATAATTGTCTGAATTTTAGGTAAAGGATATGATGAACCTTGTATGACAGAATTCAACATACGCAAATCAAGGGCTAACCTATACTTCTGTTTTCCAGAAGAGTCAGGCTTTTTCTTTACTAAAATTACAGGACATGCCCATTCAGAACAGTTACGTTCAATTATACCTGCATTCAGTAATTGGTCTATTTGCTCTTTAGCTTCACTTTGAAGAGCCTGAGGAATTGGAAATGGCAATGTTTTTATTGGAAAATCATTAGTAAAGTTCAACACAGGAATAACTCTGTCAGTGTGTCCTAAAGTAGACATATCTTTTGAAAAAGCAGCAAAATTGCTTAGTAATAAATTACTTAATTCACTTTGTTCATTACATTCCAAATGTGCTAAGTCAAAATCAGATGAAGTTAATTGCTGTTTTCTTTTATTAAGCACTTCCGATGAAGGCTGTATTAAATTACACATTTGAAAATTCTCAGAATCATCGGTTAGGTCTCTTTCTTTAACTTCATCAATATCATAAATATTACCAATCTTGGTATTCTTATTTAAATGAATTTTCTGTTCAGATACATTATGAATAAATATAGAAAATTTTTGAGAGCACTTGTTACCATTTTTGTTTTGATTAAAGTGTTGATTTAAATAACAAGCCTCATAAGAAATGTAATTTTCAGCATCATTTGGTGAAAAAAGAAAATATTCAGTGCTAGACTTATTATCACAACAAACCTGAGCATAAATATGCTCATCCGGCTCTAAAATGACCTTTTGACATAGACAAACAGAATTGTCATTTACTTTAATTGAATTAGGACCTTTTTCATTATTATCAGTTGCACACACATGCATATTGCTAGAGTCTTTATTATTTAGAAAATATACCTTTAAATCATTAACCATAAGACAAGAATTTTTCATATCAATTGAAATATTGTTTTCTCTTAAAAAAGGAAAACCTAAAATACCATCAAAATGTTCATTAACTGGAATGTCAACAATATAGAAGCAGTGGTGAAAAAACATTGATTTAATTTTAAAGGTTAATTTAATACAAGCAGAGAATTTTATTTTTGAATTAATTGTAGATATAGTGACTGAAGAAGCCAGGTGTTTGTAATTGATTTTAGATTTAATTTCATTAAAAACATCCCTTGTAAGCAAAGAAATAGAACTACCAGTGTCAATCAAGAATTTAAGTTTTTGTTTATTCACCATCACTTCAATTATTGGTAATAAATTACAATCATTGTTCACATTTGCAATAAAATATTCATTTCGTTTTTCATCTTCAAAAAAATTATCAGTCTGTACATATTTAGATTCAGCAATGGTAACAGGTGCAATAGTCTGAGTCGAACAAGAACGAACTCTACGCTCATTAGACACTTTTGGTAAATTTTTAGACAAAATTGGGAAATTGTCTGGTGTATGTATGAAAGAACGAGATGTGTTCCCACCAGTCAAATCACACCTCGAAATTAGTTTAAATTACAGTCATTAGAAAAATTTCTTCCTGAATTTCGGAAGTTGGGTCGACGACCAACATTATTATTTTGTGGAGTATTGTGCAAAACTTTAAATTTTCTACACTGGCGTGCAGAATGATGTCTGCCGGAGCACAATTGGCAGATAATACTACTTTGACCTCTATTTCTGTCATAATTTTGAAAAACTGTATTTCTGTTTTTAAACTGTGTATTATGAGGTCTACGTTGTCTGAAAAAATTCCGTTGCTCAGAAGCAGAAGCATTACGATTGGTGTCAGCAGAACCAGAAGTAGAATTTTTAAAAGTCAAATCATTAATTTTTGAAGCTAATTCTTCAATTTTTTAGAAATAGCAAACACTGGGGCTTTTTGTTGATTAGCCAAAACAAGTGATTCAGATTGTGCAATATTTTGTAATTGCTGGGCACGCACAACAGCTTTAGAATAGTCAGTTATGTTATCCTCCAAAATTTTAACTCTAATGTTAGATGGCAAAGCCGACATCAATTTAACATATTTAATATCATCAAGAGCTTGAGAATCTTTAATTTTATATACCTTAGAAACCAAAACATTTAATCGATGAACAAAAGCAGTTACATAGTTAAAATCTTCAAATTTCAAATTATTAAGCTCGGTTACTGGAGCTAGAATTTCATTGTTACAAAAATATTTTTCAAATTCTAATTTAATTACATCAAAATCTCTCGCTTTATTTACAACCTCATTTTCAATAAAAAACTGTAATGCTGGACCAATTAGTTTAGTCTTGAAATACAAAATAGTTTTTTCTTCTGACCATTTGTTTAAAGATGCTAAGTCTTCCAATATACCAAAGAAATGTTTTAATTCTACGGCATTACCATCAAATGATGGAATATTAACCGAAAAATCAGAAATTTTAGACATTCTACAATAATAAAAATAAATGACTTACCTACAAAAATGACATAAAACACACAAAACGCAAAAATTATCCTCTTATGAATGAAAATCAAAACATCTATCCTTGTGACACACATAAAAGTTCCGAATCCATTATAAAAACACACATAATTCTGAACACCACATACGTCTCACGGTTTCCGCTAGAGTTGACTCAGAGGTATCGGCGAAATACAGGAAACATAGGACTTCGGGCACAACTAACACGGTAGCGAAAAAAAACGCAGGGCCGCGAAACCAGAAGTGCGAGGCGAAACCAGAAGAGCATCGTAACACCGGAACGGTCACTACGGAAAATGTAGACACAGAGAACCATACAAGTCTATGACTTTCGATTTCGTCATACACACCGCTGGCTAGTAGGCACAGGTATCAGAACGAGGAACAGCAAATTCTTTTCGGTCGCACACCACTGGGTAATTAAAATTCCGATGACATGGAGACGGGAGAGTCCACAGAAAATTTGTTTTGCTTAAGTAAGAACAGTTTTTTTTTTTTTTTTGCACATTCATACTTGGGCAAAAGGAAACTCCGACAGCCGGTGATGTGCCGGAAACAACTACTCGTGGAAACGAGCTGGTCATGACGCACCAAGTTTATATGAGGGAGTTGTCGGAGGACGATTAAGAGAAACGTTCCCTCGGCCGCTCACATGACGTATAGTGTACAAAAGGTATTTGAGAAAAACTGACGGACACTTGAATACACAAAAAAAGCTGCACTTTATTGTAGGTATCTTCACAAAACAGTTGTTAAAGAAACAAGTTCAATAACGCACCGCACATTGCTTCATAAAAAATAACACCAGGAACATATCTAATTGTTCCGGCCACACGGCATGCCGGAGTTCCATAAAAAAATGAACACAACCTCCTCTGACGGAGAGCAATCGAGAAGTGTTTCAAATCTTTCTACAAAAACTGCCAGCTCTCTACAGGTTGGCGAGTAAAATATGAGCACTCATAAGCCACTGCCCCACGTGACAACCACCGTCCGGTAGGCGTAAACAATATAAAAATTTGAAACAAACTGATTTAAATGATTGATGCCAATACAGAAGTGCCAGAATTTGGCGATGCCAATACGAAAGGCTACAACCCTGTGAGAAAACACCGACGGAGACCGGGAGGCGCTAAGAACTAACACAGCATATGCTAAAGCGAAATTAATTTAGAAGGGAAACCCCGAAAAATCCCAGACATAGCTTCGCGCAAAAGGAAAGAATATTTTATCAAGCCGAAAAACAGAGTGAAGAGAGATTAATACGGAAAACGAAATTTTGATTTAGAAAGACGAAACATAGGAACATTATTTTAAGACGCGA
Source organism: Cheiracanthium punctorium (assembly GCA_038373885.1). Lineage (NCBI taxonomy): Eukaryota > Metazoa > Arthropoda > Arachnida > Araneae > Cheiracanthiidae > Cheiracanthium > Cheiracanthium punctorium. Next base: position 11,001 of record JAWZYV010012211.1, on the reverse strand, counting down.
AAAATATGTGAACTTCGTCACAGAGGTTTTAAATGCTGCCAATTAAAAATGATTATTTGCTTGCTTTTGCTGTAGAAAAATACAGCGGTATGATTGCAGGTTTATTTTACAAACATCCATAACACTTTTAAAAATATAAATATGTACCTTTAACAATAAAAACAGTCTTTCAATGACATTTGATGTCTAACTTCCTTTGTTTCTGATAGCTTTCTACACACCCAATCTTTGAACACATTTTAGAACACTTTTTGGAACACTTATTTTGTCCCCTTTTTGAGAACACTTTTAAAAGCACATTTCAGAGCACTTTTTGGAACTCATTTCAGAACACTTTTTGGAACACTTATTTTGTCCCCTTTTTGAGAACACTGTTTGGAACCCATTTCAGAATACTTTTTAGGACACTTATTTTGTCATCCTTTTAGCACACTTTAAGGAATGCTTTTAGGATTAGATTTGAGAACACTTTCTGAAATGTAAGAGCAGGTGCGGCAGAAGTGACGTCATCAAGGGGCGCGGCCGCAATTGGCGTAAGGGGTGGAGTTAAGTTGTTTCCATCCTGGATGGTTGAGTTGTATTTTTCTGGATCTGGAGTCTGCTATGTTTCGATTGGGACATTTTAATTATTTTATTTAATTATTAATTAATTAATTAATTAATTTTAATGCTGCCATTTGTTATTGAATTTTTAGTGCTGCAATCTGGTGTTATGTTTAGGAACTACGTTTTTAGTTTTAGAATTGGACTTAGAATTTTTTAGAGTTTGGAACTGATTTTAATGAATTATTGAATTTTAGTTAATTCCTATAATTTAGTGCTGTCATTTGCTATTTAATTTTAGAATTAATTTGTGGACTTGGATTTTATTTTTTCTCACTTACCGGCAGCGGGATTCGAACCCCGGACCTCCCGATCTCGAGGCTTATGATATGCCGTTCATTCTATTCGCTCATAGAAATATCGTTGTAACAAAGAAAGCAATGATTTCACCAGTGTTCCCAATCTGTTCTCAAATGTGCTACTAATATATGTTCCCAATCTGTTCTCAAATGTGTTCCTAAGTTTAGATTAACAAATATCCTAAGCATAACACTTTCAGAACATTTTCAGAACACTTTCGGAACACTTCCTTTATAAAGAATCACATTCGGAACGCATTTCAGAACACTTTTAGGTAACTGGAACACTTTTTTTTAATAAATGTGTTCCAAATGTGTTCCCAATGTGTGCTGGGAATTTGCAGTGTAAGGTTACCAAGAACGGTGAATTCTTTACAGAAAATTTACCTGGGAATTAAAAAAAATTTCCGAGTTATACGGCCTTCTCTGGTTCTTTTGTTGTCTCTTTAGACAACAAAAGAACCATCGGTATTTGCAATTTTTGATGAAGAAAGTTACTCTTTATACTTATTTTTTGTAATAAACTAAAATTCGAGATATAGAGGTTTTGAAGGATTTTTTTTTTCGAAATAAAGATGGAAAATACATTAAATTTTGATTGTAAATGTATCAAATTTTAGAAATTTCGAAATATACAGGTTGGAGATAGAGAGGTTTGACTTAATTCACTTTTCGAGCTCGTTGGACTATTCAACGTTCACTCCCTAGTGATTTCGCAACAATACAAACACTTAAATAATTTGAAAAAAATACGTTTATTATTTTCACTCCTCCAGTCCTTTCAATTGTAACTCTTTATGAAGAAATAAATTCACGACAAGCGTAATGTTATTGTTCAGAACGTAATTTGCGCGCAAACTAGCGGCACTATCTAGCGCTCGCTATAATTAATTTACGAGCGCAGGAATCGAGAATCTCCAAAGTAATATTTTACAACAGAGAATCGAAATGCAGAAAGAGCGATAAACTAAATATGTAATAGCATTTAATAATGCATGTTTCACAAACCGTGATTAACGGAATACAAACGGGCTGGAATTGAAACGTTTTATACGGCTTGCTAATTTATACAGTTTTCAGTGCATATCACTGTCGCCGTATTAGAATTTAAAATAAATTGGCTTTTGCAGCGACTTTAGATGTTTTGCTTCCTGAATGTATTAAAAACGATCTCCGTGGATTTGTCAAGCTTTAAATCTCCTATTTTGGTTAGTTACGTTTAAATTAGTCAGCTTCAAATATAAATTCTCGCTTAACGTTAGAATTATATGTTACGTGTATGTAATATGTTACGTATAATTTGAAATTTTTAATGTTGGATTTTAAATACGATTAGAATACACTATTTTACACTAGTTCCACGAAATATTTTACTGCATTTATTCTCTTGTGACGCTGAATAATATTTGCTGTAGTTTAAAAGTAAATTAACTTATCTCTTTAATGAAATGTATTCAGGCAGTGTGAATAACTTATACGTATTCGGTAAGATTTTAACAGATCATGAAAAATAAGCAAGTCTGCTCGCATATTTATATTTTCGTAGATAGAAATGTTATTTGTGGATGACTTTGAGATGCGTGCTTGATTATCTCTACTTTAACTACCACATAAAATAGTGTTAATAATTAATAACTTCTAACGAGTTTCTACGACTGGGAAAAGAATTTCGATTCAAATTTATAGAAACTTATATTTATTTTATATACAAGGTACTTCTTTAACAGAAAAGTAATACTTAAAGAAAATACTACGAATTATTTCAAAATTATAATTTCTAAATTCTTAAATTCGTAAAAATTCTGTAACCCGAAGTGAAACTAACGCTATAGTGACGTCACATTTGAGTCCTTCCTTGCGTTGGTACAACCTACACAATTATTTATTTCGGAAACCAAAATGCAATAATATTACACAGTAACTTTAATGGTCTCTAACACAAACCTTCATCAATATAAATGTTTCTATAAGATCTATGAATGCATTAGTTTGCATAATTACGTAAACATTACACATAATAAATACAATATGGATACTCTATGGCTCGTAGAATTAATACACCGGATAACATCATAAATGGAAAATATTACTTATACATTCAATAATATCGTTTCGCTATTAAACAAATACTTAACTAAAAAGTTTGCGAAAAATATATTTGATACTTTTCACCTACATCACTCCTTTCCGAGTAAATACCAAATTGTATCTCTTAACACAATGGGAGAATTTAGTCCACGACAAGCGTAAAGTTATTGTTCAAAACGTAATATGCGCGTAAACTGATGCTTACTACCGATCGCTCCGTTTAATTAATTCAGGAACGCAGGAATCGAGAATCTTCAAAGCAATATGACGGCAGAATTTACAACACTCATTAACGGAATCGAAAAGCAGAAAGCGCTATAAAATAAATTTGTAACAGCGTTTCAAAACGCCGTGTTTCGCAGACCGTATAATTTCCGCAAAACAACCATGTGGGAATTAAAACGCTTCTATGGCTTGCTAATTTAGACACTTTTCCACTGCATATTGCAAATGCCGTATTCAAATTTAAAAGGCTTTCTCTGCGAGTCTAGATGTTTTGCGTCTTGAATATATAAAAAAACTATCTCCGTAGATTTGCTGATATTTAAATCTCCAATTTAGGTTAGCTATCTAACGTCAAATATAAATTTTTGCCAAATGGTACATTCATACGCTACGTGTAAATATATTTCGTTGTATATTGAAATTTTGAATACAAATGGAATAAGCACAGTAGTTCTTTGAAATATTTTACAGTATTTATTCTCTTACAAACTCTGAAAAATATTTGGTGCAGTTTAGAAGTAAATTAGTTTATTTCTTTAACGAAATATGTTCAGAGACAGTGTGAATAATCTATACATGTTCGGAAATGCTTTAACGGATACTGAATAATTCAAGTACATCTGCTCGCATATATACATTTTCGTAGATAGAAATTTATTTGTGGATGATTTCTGAGAAGTGTGTTTAATTGTCTCTACTTTATTATTGCACAAAATCGTGTGAATAATTTATGCACTTCTTAAAACTCTCGATTATTGAGACAAAATTCCATTTCAAAATTAGGCGTATAATTATTTTATGCACAAACTATTTTGGCAGGAAAATAATACTATAATTTTTTTTTCAAATTCTGTCATAATTATAAATGTGTTTCTAATGTCTTAAGTTTATAAAGATGTCCCGGAAAATCCTGTAACCAGAATAAAACTAACGCAATGATGAAGTCACTTATAAGTCATTGTGTTGTCATAACCTTTGCGATTATTTAAATATGAAGATAGAATGTTGGGTCATATGGGGGAATTACGGGGCAAAAATCAACAACAACTTAGTTTTTCTAAAGTATGAAAGATAAAATGATTTCATTTGGTATGAAGTATATAAGCTTAAATAATTTAGAAATCATTCAAATAATCACTTTACCTGAAATTTAATTATTATAATTTTATTTAAATTATTGATCTGGGCAATTATGGGTCAGACATGGGGTAAATATGGGTCACGCCTTTTTTATAGTAATGCGTATCAAAAGTAAATAATATTCTAAATTATCATTACTTAGTACATAAACAGACTTTTTATTTATCTAATGTGTTGTATTTATGAAAAATAAAAATTACACAATAAGATTATTTTTGAAGAAAGAACTGGGGCAAATCAGCATTGTGCACCTAATTTTGAAACCAGAAATTATAGACATTTTATAAATTTAATGCTCTTCTGAAAATAGCTTCTATTAATTCAAATAGAGCATTATTAACATTCATAAAATAAAGGAAGAATGATTGATTTCTTTTTAAAGTGGGAAAAAATAAGTGTTTTAATTAAAACTTTGTCCCCAATTGTTGTTTTACATTTTGAGGACAAACTGAAAAAAGTTTAGAAATTGGGGACTGTTCCCGAAACGTTCGATCTCCTTAATCATAATAAACAGCAAAATATTTCTGTTCTTCACGTACAGTATGAATTCCTTTTAGCAACTTCTTAGAATCTTTTAAGTAAGAATTTTTTTAAATCAACTTTTTTATTACAGCTTCTTTAATCTGATTTTCATTGTCATTATACAGTCCTTTATCACTAAACATTTCCAAATTAGCTCGTTTTACATTTGAGGGACTGTCTATATCTTCCAATTAAAGTATAATATAATTTTACAGTAAAGTGTAACAGTTAAAATAAATGCTAATATATTTTACACTTAAATAAATTTAAAAAAAAAACGCCTAAAATATCAAAAGATACCTGTGACCAAAAATTATTCCTGTAAACTGGGGGATAAATGATCACTCTTTGAAAAATATTTTTAAAATATAATGAAGAAAAAATACATGTACGAATGAAAAGCTTGCACCATCTGAAATAAAATAACAGCACCAACAAAATTGTGTTTTCAAAATTGTTTCACTGACATGAATTTTTCAAAAAATCATGGTTTTGTCAGACAATCTTTTCGAGATGTTTTTATAATAAAGTAATTTTTTTTATCTTATTTGCTTTATAGTTACATTGGTTTTTGAACTTTCTATAAGAAAATAGAATGTTTAAGCATGACTCGGCATAGTTTAGCTATTTTGTAAAAAAAAAAAAAAAAAAAATGCTATAAAGTGAGTGACCATTATTTGACCCGAAAACAGAGTGACCCGTAATTCCCCCACATGATCCTAATAGTATAACGCTGTAACTTGAATGCTCTGTAATATAAATATGGATATTGCATTGAGTCTATGAGTGAATTAATTTGTATAATATATATAAACATTACACATAATAAATATAATACACCAGCTGTATGATTCGTAGAATTAATGAACTGGAAGATAGCATTCATATATTCAAATATATCGATTAATCTTCTTACAAATAATACAATAAATAGTTCACAAAACATTTATTTGGTATTTCTACACGTCGATGTGCCCTCGCTTTTTATTACCGAATTGTACCTCTTTACAATGAGAGAATTACAATTCACGACAAGCATAAAGTTATAATTCCAAGTGTAATATGCGTGTAAACTGATGCTCCTATCCATAATTAATTCACGAGGGCAGTAATCGAGAATCTCCAGAGCAATATAACGGGAGAATTTACAACTCATTAACAGAATCGAAACGCAGAAAAGGCAATAAACTAAATATGTACCAGCATTTCAAAACGTCATGTTTTACAGACCGTAATTTTCGCAAATCAACCGTAAGAGAAGTAAACGCTTTCTATGAGGTGCTTACTTAGACATTTTTCAATGTATATTGCAGTAGCCGTATTCACATTTAAAATAAAGTCACTATCGCAGTGAATTTAGAAGTTGTGCGGCCTGAATGCATTGAAAACGATCTCCGTGGATTAGCTGAGCTTTAAATCTCCAATTTATAGATTGACGCTTCGCTTAAATTATTCAGAGCCAAATACAAAATTCTAGCCTAATGTTATACATTATTTATTACGTCATAAGGTAATTTGAAAATTTAATGCGGAATTTCGAAAGCATGAGAGTGGGAATCAAATCAAGTATTTTAGCAAGTTCCGCGTAATATTTTACTGTATTTATTCTCTTAAAACGCTGACTAATATTTGCAGCAGTTTAGAAGTAAATTAGCTTATTTCTTTAATGAAATGTATTGAGAGACGGTGTGAGAATAATTTATGCATGTACAGAAATTTTCTAACAGATATCACGAATAGTTTAAGATGATATGATCGTATATTTTCAATACTTAAATATTTCTATTTACAATATTGCACGATATCGTGTGAATAATTTATATACTTTATACAAGTTTCTATAATGAGGAAAATTTATAATTTAAAGATACATTTTTATTTCCTAAACAAGGTATTTATTTGACAGAAAAATGATAATTTCAGAAAATATCACCAATTTTGTCATAAATATATGTTTCTGATTCTGAAGTTTATTAAGACTGTACTAAAAATTGTGTAACAGGAACGAAACTAACGTCATACTGACGTCACTTTTGAGTCATTGCGACCGACATAACTGACATAATAAAAAGGTTTAATTTTACAAGCGCGTTCTAAAATACAGCATCTCGTGAGCAAATCGTAAAACATCATAGAAAATAGAGAGACCGCAAAACACGCGCCACCAGCTCCATACAGAAAAACTCAACAGCGTTTCATTAAAAATTGTTGTCTTGTAACTGTCTAGTTTGTTTAGTTACCAGTTTTCCTATGTTAAAGTAAACCTCGGTGAAATAACCCTCGTTAAATAATTTTTAATGTTCAACAATACACGAAACATCTTTTCTGGTTCTCTCGAATGTTTTTTCTTAACTGCGATATAATTAACAATGCCAAATGATATTATAATATGTGCTAAAAATGTTTAATTAAGAGTTATATGTCGGTCTCGGTAATGCCTCGCTGTAATCACATGTAAAAATTAAAAACATTGCCGATAAAGTTTAGTGTTAGGTTTAAACTTTTGCTAAAATTTTAACCATGACATTTGCGATTTTTAAAGTAGAATGGGCTTAAAATAATTAAATTGTATTTCATTTTGTCATTTACAAAATTTTTCATGTTCATTGTTACTTTCCAATAATTATTAAAAACATTATTAAAGAATTATTATAAATAGATTAAACTTATAGTTTACTTTAAGACTTATCACGTCTTAAGATTAACTGAGAGTTAGACAGACATGAAAATGAAAACTATAATCATTTTAACATCTTAAAAATATTTACCTCATTATTCTCTATAGCGTTCCCATGTTAATGTGTAGCTAATTTGAGAGTAAATTTTTGTAAAAGTTTTTTATAAAATTTTTCAATAACACTAAAAATTTATAATATTCTTTATAATAAATTATCTTAGTTACTCACTCAATTATAGAATTTACAAAATTAATATAATTTTTTAATTAATATATAATGTTTTCAAAATTAATATAAAATTTAAATTTTATTCATCACATATTATTCTGAGCGATGAAAGTGTATATTTTTTTTCCAATTTAGGGCCTCTGCCCCTAAAGGCATTGGCCACTACTAAGGCCGGAGTTTTTGGTCTCTTTATTATGGGATATCTAGAAGGGGGATCAACGTCACCCCCTATGAAGGAGCATACACAATGACAGCCACGCCCAGTCGTGGATCGAACCCCGACAGCCTGGAGTTGAACCTGAAAGCATAGTACGGTGCGTTACCCACCATACAATCTGGTCGGCACATAAGGTGGATATTCGGCTGTAATTATCACTTGTCCATAGACTAAGGGGGGGTGCCAATGCCCCACTAGACCCCTCCGTTATCTACGTCCATGTTTATGCATAAGCTAAACAGGCAAGGAATTATGACGAGTAAATACCAAGATATTGAGTTACTCCTGACCCAATAACTAACTCACGAGAAACTTCACCAGGCAGTGTCGGTTGTACAATAAGAAGCAATCGACTGCAGGCAAGTCATAGAATAAGATAGGAAATTAAATATAATTGAACGTGTCAAAACTGCAGTTTAGGGCCATGTATGCCATTTGTATTCTTTTCATATCGGCTGCCCAAATTTAAAACACAGTAAGGGACAAATTTTTCAAAATGGATATTTTAGCATTTTTCGTTCTAAGAGAGTCGTGTGAACATGATTTACTTGGTACTTTTCGATAATTTAATTTTTTCGTATCGATATCAAAATTGATAAACCTAGAAAGTTCTTTTTTATTTTCAGTTTTAAAAATTTAAAATAAAGTAACACTTTCAACAATTTTAAAAACCTATTTTATTTTCTACATGTTGTCATCCTAATCTGTGACAATAATCAATGGTTAATTTGTTGTGCTAAAATGCCATTTCGTGCGGCTAAAAGAAAATACGTTTTATTGATTTTCTGGAGGATTTTGAATTTGTCCCTTACTGTGTTTTGAATTTGGGCAGCCGATATGACTCTCTTAGAAAAGAGTAAAATTCCACAAATCCAAACAGCTACAAATAAACGCAACCTCGCAATCATTGTTCTAACCGTTAAAGTTACAGAGGAGATTAATAATAATAATAATAAAAAAATATCCCGTCTAGGGTATCCCAGCCGATATTTCTTCGGCTTGACAAGCCAAGATTCGTGAAATCACCCTCCGGAGGGGCCCCGACTGAGCGAGAATCCATCAAGAGTCGGAGGATGTGCCACCCAAAACGAAGCCCTCACAGTCATACGTCACCTGTCACAGTCGAGCATGCTCTTCAATCCAAGGATGCTAAGAGAATATGCGTCTCGGAGACAGAGCGCGTGTTTGGTTCCGGGTGGCAGAGCCCATTAAGCGCCAATATTTTGCAAACTGAGATCCAGCGGAGTACAAACTCCAGACATCAGTCACTGTTGGGATGGATTAAGAGTGACTGACGTGGGACTGACAAAAAACGAAATTCTTTCGGTTTCGATAATGTAACTGCTCGGATAGAAATTCGTATCTTTTCCTGTGGGAAAAATATGCTAGGGTGTCATTGTAAAGTATTTTTAACTCGATGTATGAGCCTGCCTTCGGGCATTTGTTTGTTGAAAGTTTAATGTAAAATCCATGTTTTCAATTAAAATGGGGTATAAAACTTAAGAATATAAATGCCATTTTAATAAAATTCAATGTAAACTTTGAAATACTGGCAGATTCAAGTGAAATTTCTTTAAGGCTGTTCTTCGAAGGAAAAAAAACCTTTGTTTTTAGTCTTGGTACACAAATTGAAATAAACGAATAGCACCATGGTCTCCAAAAAATTCCAAATGGTTCTTCATAAGCTGCTTTACACACTACAATAAGCGAAAAAAGTTGTGCCTTTTGTGAAATTTTCAGAAAAAATTCTTAAACATGCATCGGAGCTGCAGTATTTTTCGAAGAGTGATACGTTTTGTGAAAATTTCCGATTTTTAAGAATTTTTTCTAAAAGTTTTGAAACTCATACAGCTTTATCGTTTATTTCAGTATGTAGTGCAGCTTGTAAAGAGACAGTTTCAAAATTTTGAAGTGCCTGACATAAATAGTTTATTTGTACTTATGTACCAAAATCACATGATGTTTTCGAACTACACCTTTAAAAAATTCATTTACAGCACACCTCCTGTAAACAATTATAATTAATATCTTTTTAAATAATATTTATACAGTACGCCAACTAACACAATTATCTGTGCTATGAACCAAAAGATTTGCAAAAGTTTTAATAGTAGAAGAAAAGATTACAATTTTTATATGAAAACGCAGTATTTTTTTTTAAAATCATTTTTTAAAGTAATAAATGGTCATAAAATCAATAAATAAGCACAGCTTCGAAACGTAGCTAGTAAAGATGAAAATATCCTAACAAAAATTTCAAGCCAATATCTAAAACACGTTATGAGATATAGTATTTATTGTAAGGAAAATTGACAAAAACACCTTTTTTCAGAAAATAATGCTTGTGCCTAAAAAACGAAGTTCTTTTGGTTTCGATAATATGTATTTGCTTGGATGGAAATTCGTCCCTTTTCCTTCTAAGAAATATATGCTAGAGTGTCACAGTACTTTTAACTTAAGCCAAAGATAGTAAAAAGTAATCAAAACTAGACGAAAATTCCTTTTAATATATCCCAATAAGTTGAAGCGTGTCCATAATTTCGGTTTTGGATTGCCTCTTCGCTGGATCCGCCACTGATTCTGTTTATTTTACAGTTTCTAGCGCGAAATGATTTTATGAGACTTGTTCACATGTTGTTTCTTTCTTTCTTTTTTTTCTTTCAAAGAGCATACATAAAAATGCAATCAGGTGTGACCAGGGACTCGAACCGGAACTGAACCGAAAAAACCGTTATTTTGGTTGGAACAAAAACCGGAAAAAATATCGGTTTATTTCGGTTCGATATATCTTCAATCATTTTGTTACTGTGACCAACTTATCAATATTTTCTAATTTAACTTCAACCATATAATTATCATCATCACATGTACAGTCTGTTTTCGTTTCTCAGAGCCTTCCTCCCACTTATGCATGCGCCAGGACTGATTTGATTTCATCAAATTAGGGGCAAACGGAAGTTTAGCAAGGCTCTTTTATGTTTAAAACTCTGTTTACACTTGA